>OY783192.1:24406432-24678460 GCA_963678675.1 Xiphydria camelus | reverse complement strand
GAGAGAGAGAGAGAGAGAGAGAGAGAGAGAGAGAGAGAGAGAGAGAGAGAGAGAGAGAGAGAGAGAGTGTATTTAGCGCGCAACTGGAAGCAGAGACCTCTCTCTGTAGATAGTATAGCTAAGGCAACTGACACATCGCGGTCACAACAATGAGCATAGCTGCCACAGCCGAACCAGGGACGCTTACTGAATCTGTACAAAATATTGTCTCCACGAGCTTCACGTATCCTTCTCCGAACTCAACGTATCTTTACAATAGCAAATACGTTAATAGTTAAATTAAAGTTGCTAATATAGCGATACTTTTCGTTCATGTAGTAATACGTTTTGCAACTAGAGTGGAATGTACTCAGCGATATTTAAGATTGCATTCAGTGATTTTTTTTCAGTGTATGGCACGTGCCACTCCTGTAAGCTTCTCATGGTGTCGAAGTGGCGTGGCGGTGGCGGGAGTCACCACGCCAGTGCCACATCACCTCTATCTGAATAGCCTCATAGGGACCGTGCATGACGATTGCTACGCCACCTGAAGGCAATAATTAGAATTTTTGGGAGAAAATTTTACAAGTGTTCATATGGGAGAAATTTTTAATTATTGAAATATTAATTATTTGGACAAATAATTAATATCATTATGCGTACATCGTATCACGTATGTTGCATTAAAAATTGTTGAAGTGCCGGGAATCATGAAAAACCGTCTAGTGGACAAATTAAATTTTACAAATTTCCCACTGCTAGCGTTCATCGGGCATGGGAGCGTGATAAACGAATGTCATAAGCCTTTGAGACTGTGGTCTGAACTACAAACTTTGAGGTTATGGTTACTTTTTGTGTATCGGGATTATTTATGTCTTCAACACATTGAATACATGACCTGAGTGAAACAGTTTTTCACCTTTATCTTTATTTTGGCCTTCAGTGGTGGTATTTTTTATTGGCAAAAATCCGTGCCTTATTATTTTTAACATTTTTAACTTTTCTTATTCTACACACCCCGAGTCGAATTCTGTTGCTGGGGAATTTTCAAAAGGAAGTTTAGCAGAGTCGCGTGTAGATGACCGATACGGGAGACGATGCGGGAGACGTGGCTGACAGGATTGCGGGGTATGGAATGATGAGGTTAAATTTTGTGACAGCGACAGAATCCCCCAGCGACAGAATCCGAGTCGGGGGGTGTATGTTCCCCGTGTTAAAAAGTATCCCTTAATTTCTTATAATCGCTAGATGTAGCGCAAGCATCGACGCTACAACTCCCTCTATAGTTTCTGCACGGTCCCTATAGTCTAACATGCAGGTGGGACATGCCCATACCACGCTAGTCCCACACCACCACCACGCACCAGTTCTGTGTGAATCGGACCTAACGATTCTTCGCGGTGCGGAAACGAATATCTCCCGGGTATGTGTTGTGTCGTGTGTGTATTGAGGCCATATTGAAATGTTTAAAAAGACCCGTTGCTAAAACCTATTTCTGCTAATTTGTGTACAAAAAGACAGCGACATTGTTTCTCGTCACTAACGCGTACGGTCTGACAATTACTCATTCGGAGGATTTTCTACATCGTATGATTATAAGACATATTAATCAATTAGAGCCGAAGCATAGAGTTCAACTGCTAGTGCCCATAGTAAGTCACTGGTGGTACGAAGAGAGTAGTCAATTAATGCAAGAATTTGTCGAATGTTTTGTAACGGATGTTAAAGTGTTGGCAAGTGTTCCAGTGTTCGTGGAAGCGTGTAAACTGTTCAGTATTCTAGATAACATGAAACAAATGTTTGCAAATTTGCGCAAGAAATTGTTAACCGCCAAAACGCCTTCTCGTTCCTCTGCGGGTGAAGATAGTCCAGGCATTTTTGGATTCAAAGTCTTTAATAACAATGATATACCTAGTTGCATTAATTCTCCCTTATTTCTCTTTGAGAAAACCAGTCGAGAAATGAAAATGGTTAAGTGGGAACAATTGATCAAACCAACTTATATGCACACAATGATGCTCCTGCAAATTCGTGGTTTAAAAATTACTCGAAGTGGTATTTCTCTAGATATGACAGCGGAATCGATGGCTTATATGCCATTAGAATTTCCACGAGTCGACCCCAATCAAGATTTTGCAATGGCGATGTCACAAAAATGTAAACTATTTAAGATATCCAAGGATACGTCTTCTTCAGATGATGAACACCTTTTGTCATTTCAATATATTCGCGGTACTTTAATTCGTACAGATGATTGGTGATGATGTACGTAGTGTTAAATTTTCAGTTTTATTTCTGTTTTAAAACATTCGTATTTCTCATGCAAAGGTTCGTATATTTGTTATATCATTACTTTTCAGGGTTTTCATTCTGTTTCACAGTGTTACTACGAGGATATCTGCGAAGTCAGGTTTCATTTCTTTTAGAAATATAAAAATTCCTTTTTCTTATAAATATCATACTGTATGTTCATGTTTCTATTCATATAATATAATATGCATTTCTTATATGTATTTTTTCGTGTCAATACACTTATGACCTACTTTGTTGTTTTTAGTCAATTATACAATTCCTTCGTTTTCTCATGTACCATGCCACACTTCGCTGTAACTGAGAAAGAAGATTATAGTCCAGGAGAAAATATGAAAACAATAACTATGTTCATTTTCAATTTATCTGAACTTTGCTTGGTGGCGAATTCTGTAAATTGTGTGTACGAAGGAGGTTTACGTTGATATATTGTTTTATATACTCGTATTATAGCAGTTGTAAAGTTCTCTTTTTTGCCTACTACTGTGAAATTTATATAAACGGAGTTAGAACACTGTTATCCTGGGCAGTCGATATTACTTTTGTGATCAATTCAATCATGGTGCACGGTTATCATAAATTACAATCTCGTTGTTACTATAACCATACAAAAAAAGTTATTTCGACTGTATTCGTGATCTGTCAAACCATAAATATGGTGCTAGCAACCAGGAAAAGTCAACCTTGCGATTATAGTTGATTTTACTACCCACTTTTCTCTCAGTGTAATATTAGATACCACTGAAATTTGCATACATTATATCTCGTTACAATTGTTATGTCCGAATTTCGGGGGTCGAGTACCGTACAGTTTACCCTGCTTGCCCTTAATTAAAAGTCGGGATAATTCGCTCGTCATTTTCGGGAAATCGAAACGGTCCGACAATCGGGCGGTAATGAGGAGCTTGAGAACATGTGCGATCATCATAGCTCGAAGGGGGAGGGGGGAGGAAGACACAGACGGATGGGACCTCGTACAATGCGGCAGCGGGGGATGAGAAAAGAATAGAAAAAAGGTGAAGGGGGAGGGCATGTAAGGAAGAAGATGGAAGTAGGGTTGAGAGCTCGTAGCGCAGAATAGAACTGGGACATAAAACGTCGCGAGGCGGGCTCCCGCAATTTCCCGAGGATCAACAAACCCCGGCTTATTAACTTTTATGAGGGAACTCTCCAGTAAAAAAGTTGTGAGATGGCGGTCTTGCTCTTGGTTACTCAGTTGGATGGAGAGGAGGAGGACGGGGAGGAAGATGCGGCTCGCGCGAATACATGTACCCACGTATTCGGAAGGAAAGCCGAGAATTTACGCGCGGCGCTAAACGGCGATTCGTTGAATGCCTTAATATTCTGTTAGACGCGATACGCGCCCGGAGTAGTGCTATCGTAGGGTGTTTTACTTATCAGTAGTCGAACGTAGTTCAATGCAATGGACATACGAGGCGGTAGGTATTATACTTTGAAGTGCACAATAATTGGGTTTGGTGGTTGGCTACTATCGGACGTAGCATGTGCAGGAGTCGGTACTGCCGCACCTATAGCTGCGTCCACATTTGTGACATTTAACCGTGACATTTCTCCGTGACCGTGTCAGTAAAGGTGGGTTTACATTTGTGTGTGACACTGTGTCGGACAGGGCTGCGTGGCATCGTGACAGGACTTGCTACGCTAAATGTGGACGGCCTCGGTACTGACACGCGTTGCTGACACCTGCTTGCAGTAAGCAAATTTGATCTGCACTTTTATTACGTAGTTTTTCATGAAGAATCAGGTTACTTGCTCCGAATGCGGCATTAATGACACATTCTCCATTATGGTCCCACATAGCATATACGAGGGTGTATCAAATATAAACGAGACTGATTTTTTTTAATTACGGAGGAGTCCGTGACCTTGAAGGAGTTGATGCGCAGATGGCCTGTACCGTTAGGGAGAGGGGAGAACCGACCGAAATTCGAGTATGAAAAGAAACCATGAGCGAGACAGAAGTGCATGTCTCCGTGGAGCAACGGATTATAATCAACCGAAATTTTGCGGCATTTACAAGCAACGTTCGGGGACAGTACCTTGTCAAGAACCCGTGTATTTGCGTGGCACAAAGAATTTTCTGGAGGACGTGAAAATAGTCCAGTCAAATTTCCGTTTAAATTGAAAAATGAGACATAATGGCGAAAACTTGGGAAAAGGTGTGTTTTGATGTTATTAATGGAGGGAACATATTAAAAGAAGAATCCCCCCCCCCCCCCCGGCAAAGTGTGTAAAAAAATTATTTATTGTTGAAAAAATCAGTTCTTCGCTAATATTTTGAAAACTACGTGACCTATTGAAAAATAGTTAAGACAAAAGTTGTAGATAAAAAAGCTATTACACTTTTTGCCCCATCTTGAACGCCTAAGAAGCTAGGACCTCCAGATGAGTTGAAATGTTCAAATATTCATAACAAATCCAAAAATTAAGATTTTTGTAATTTCTTTTTTTGTAACCCATTTAGAAAAATCTCATCATTTTTCCTAGCGAAACCAAACTTTGTTTTTCATTGTTGTTTACACATGATTGATTTTTAAAGTTTTAAATGCTTGAATTTACATAAAAATTTGCAATTAAAATTTTTTTAAATTATACCATCGTTTATTTCGGATTGTTTCTGAAGAAAAAGATAAATAGCAATTCAACGTATCTCACCTGGTTTGCAAGATATGCTAAATTGAAAAGGAAGGAGATTTATGCGATGATCACCACTGACTAGGCAAACTGTGCCAAACATATACATACATAAGCTTATGTATAGTGTCGCACCGTTCTCACTCACGTCGCCCTGACGTTTGTGTGCGCGCGCTGCTGCAGTTGGCTGCGAGTGTCAGTGAGACTGAGGGATGCTCTCGGCATCCGGAGTAACTGTTCCGTTGCAGGGGTTTCGTAGCATCGCGACCATGAATACCTGACCAACCTAGTAGCCCACAGCACCGAACATAGACTAGACAAGAAGGGTCACTCTAAGCCACGCCCCCAGTGTTGCTTGTCTCGCTTAATCTCTGTCGCCACTCTTTTTTGGGAGATTTTGGGGTATTTTCAGCGCGCGCGGTGGCGGAAGTCTTATACGGGGTGTCGTACATATCGCGCGGGGGCATTGACGATCGGATTATACCGGTGTGTTTAACCGGTTAATTTAACAATTATTTTGTAAAACGTCCATATTTTTCCAATTTTTTTAATTGCTAAATTTCAAACTTTATTATGAATATAGATTATTGCAAACAATAATGTCACTAATTAATTAATGCAAGGGGTAATTAAATAATATTCAAGGAAGGTTATATTAAAATCCCGAGTATACTCGTATTCAGGGAAAAATTATAAACAGGATATTTTCATGATACACCAGTATTTTCGGGCTTTTAAGTTTATGCAAGAATTAAAAGCCCGAGTATGGCTGGTCCAACACTATGGCGTAGCCTTAAATTTTATGAATTAAATCAAGTCATGCGGCAGTCCAACGCTGACTTCTCCCGCATACTTACAAAAATTGGAAATGGCGAAAAGCTCCAGCTTCCGGAACAGAATCTCATCGAATCTCGCTTCTTCAGTAGAACAGAAGCAGATTCACTATGTCCTCATGGAATCAGGCTCTTTCTAAGAAATCGTGACGTTAACACATACAACCAATCTGTTCTCAATTCATCAACAGATAAAGTTGTCTCCATCTCCAAGGATATTTACGCTGGCTATCATAATACTGAACAGTTGGCATTCGTGAGACAGAAACTTCATAAAATGGAGCTACTTGATACTGGTGGATTACCATATCAGCTCACATTGGTGATAAACCAACCGTATTTGATCACGACAAACATAGATATTGCGGATGGATTGTCGAATGGAACTTACGGACATTTAAAATTTATAGAGACAGTTCATGAACCAACAGATACCGATGACGCAAATATAAGTGACATTAAACGACTCTGGCTTCAATTCGCTGGTAATTCAAAGATTGGTAAAAAGACAAGAGCAATTGCAGCTCGGCGCATGCGGGAAAACAATATACCATCATATTTAGTACCCATCTCTCGTCGAAATGCAACTATTAATCTCAACAACAATCGTACGATTACTGCCAAGCGAAATCACTTCCCTCTTACACCTGCCTATGCAATAACACTCCATAAATCCCAAGGTGGAACGTTTGATTATGTTGTGTATACGTATGAGAAAGGGCATGCTCAACAACTCGTGTACGTTGCATTATCACGAGTGACAAGTATTGAAGGCCTTTTCATCGTACCGTCGGCGGACAATCGTGTCTTCTATCACGGACTGCACAATTCCAGTTCGACAGTGGCACTACAAAAAGAATTCGAACGTCTCAGTTTGAATCCTCTCCAAACGTACCACGACAACATTCTACATTTCATCAAAGACAAATTCACATTGTTCAGCTTTAACATTCAGAGTTTAAAAGCTCACCGTACTGACTTGAGCGATGAAGTCACGCAGAACTCTACAATTTTAATGTTATTAGAGACGTGGCTCGATGACAATGAGAGTATCGATATACCAAACTTCGATTGCTGCGTTCAATACAAAAGACCAAATAGAAGAGCTGCTGGAGTAGCCATTTACAACAAAGGAAACATTTGTAACGTGATCACTCCAAAAATGGATGTAAACTATCGTCAAATTATCGGGTTAGCTGTAGCTATGCGTGATGTCGGAGATCTATGCGCAGCTGAATGTACGTTACCAAATGGACAGACTCTTCTGTCCATCGTTGTCTACATTTCACCACACCAACCCATAGAACAGATTATACGTTTCCTTCACTTTGTCCTTCTACCATTCACTACGGAGGGTTCAGCTTTACTTGCAGAGGATTATCATCTCCGACCGATGATTCTGAGTGGTGATTTCAACGTAAATTTTAGTGATCCTACATCTACACCACTTCTTACTTTCTTGCTGAATAAGTTGGGACTTCATATGAGCTCGGACATAACAGTTGCGACTACTAGCGGCGGCACTACTATTGATGCCGTTTTTCAATGTTTCATTAATACGCTACACTCGCCAGTTTATGTTTCGTATTTCAGCTATTATAAACCAATTATATCCACTATACATGATTCATACTCATAAAACATAAACGAGTTAGTCATTCCAACTTCTGATTCATGTGTACAGATCTGGTACAACAATGTCGTGAGGAACGGTTTCTTCTGACTATGATTCATTTTTAGTGGATATAATTGGTTTATGATAGCTACAAAAACACGGTACATAAACCCATATCATGTTCCAACTTATCCTTCTAAGTATTAATAACTCGTGTATATGCAGGACAATTACACTTTACGTTGAAATCACCAAACGATTGACAGAATAGCCTGTCCATTTGGTTACAACAACCTCGCAATTACAACCGCATCATATCGTGCTGCATTCTTATGTGTTCCTCCTCAAATTTCTTTTTGTCCATAGTTTCTCATGTATTCTGCCTTACTCTTCTTTTCAATTCCTGTACATTATTAATCACTATTTCATTTCACCAGTTCAAACTACACATTACTACATAAATGATTGTCGTGTACAAATGAAATATGAATACACAACTACACTTCACCCTGCTGAATCTTTTCATACACTTCGATTTTTCGTTTCCATACTTTCCTTTCACCGATTAGACCCACATCACTTCCACGCTACATTTTCCTATACAAACATTGCGGGGCATTCCAAATTAAAATTTCATTCCCATTCTTCCCAACTTGTGCGTCGAAATTCCCCCCCCACAAACTCAAGGTACTTTACGCGGAATTCATATAGGAATCTCGCGAAAAATGAGAGTGGAGGTCCGGTAGGTGGGAAAAAACTAAAAACGAGTTAGTCATTCTAACTTGCAATAGATATGTAAACATATGGCACAACAATGTTGCGTGGAAGTCATGTGGGTCTATTCGGTTACAGACAATTATTACAATATAGGAATCTCGCGAAAAATGAGAGTGGAGGTACGGTAGGTAGGAAAAAACTAAAAACGAGTTAGTCATTCTAACTTGCAATAGATGTGTAAACATATGGCAGAGCAATATTGCCTGAAAGTCATGTGGGTGCATTCGGTTACAGACAATTATTAAAAAACTAAGAAGTCATGTGGGTGTATTCGGTTACAGACAATTATTAAAAAATTTAAAAAAATTTAACAAAACAATGCTGCGTGGAAGTCGTGTGGGTGTATTCGGTTGCAGACAATTATTTAAAAAATGATCGTCTTTTTCTAATAACTTCATTTAACCGAATATACCCACATCACTTCCACGCAACATTGTTCTGCCAGATGTTAACACATCAATTAGATATCTCTTCCTTCGAACCATGTGAAACAGTATGTGATTGCAAGGAAGAGATATCTAATTGATGTGTTAACATCTGGCAGAACAATGTTGCGTGGAAGTGATGTGGGTATATTCGGTTAAATGAAGTTATTAGAAAAAGACGATCATTTTTTAAGTAATTGTAACCGAATGCACCCACACGACTTCCACGCAGCATTGTTTTTTAAAATTTTTTAAAATTTTTTAATAATTGTCTGTAACCGAATACACCCACATGATTTTTTCTTTAAATTTTTTAATAATTGTCTGTAACCGAATACACCCACATGACTTCTTAGTTTTTTAATAATTGTCTGTAATCGAATGCACCCACATGATTTTCAGGCAATATTGCTCTGCCATATGTTTACACATCTATTGCAAGTTTTTTTCATTTAATTGCAACCACTTCTTGTTATTGAAAGTGGTTTACATTACCGAATAAAATAATAGTTTCAATGTTTTTCATAGTTTTACATTATTTTCTTCCTTATTGAGGTGAACCGATATTATTTGTAAGAACAGTTGGAAACATCGTTGCATTTTTTTTACTGTTACATTTCGTCATAGGATTTTTTGGCTCCCGAAGGTTTTGTTTATAATTTTGGATGATAGTTGTCGAAAAAACATTTGAAGCACACCGTATTTTGACACCATACGCATTTATTTTGACGAATGGGACTTTGCCACACGCACATTTATACTTTAAAAGCGTTATGGAAAAGAAAATTTCATTGTTTCATTTAGTGTTTAAAATGTTTTTTCGACAATTATTATCATCCAAAATCATGAACAAAGTCTTCGGCAGCCAAAAATTCCCATTAATTAATGTCAGAGCAAAAAAATGCAACGATGTTTCCAACTGTTCTTACAAATAATACTCTGGCCTGCTAAGACAGGAAGTCGTATCTGCAAAAACATCGATTTTTGTTTTTTTGGCTATTTGAACATATCTATCTGCTTTATTACTGTGCCAAGTGTGAAAGGAGTATCTGCAGCTCCTATATATCAACTAAAAACAAAAATCGGATGCGTTTCTACGAGTACGGCATGAAACAATTCAGAAAAACTGTTGTATTTTGTAATGTGTTAAAGCATAGATATGACTTCCTGTCTTAGCACGGCAGTATTGGTTCACCTCAATGAGAGAGAAAAAAATGTAAAACTACGAACAAAATTGAAACTATTATTTTATTCGATAATGTAAACCACCACCACCACCACCACCACCACCACCACTTTCTATAACAAGAATGGGTTGCAATCAAATGAAAAAAAAAAGTTAATAAAGAAGAAGAAAAAACCAACAAGAATTGAACCCACGACCTCGATACTCCCAACCCAGCAACTTGACCGTTGCGCTATCGAAGCATTAGTGAAGTAATGTATGTCAATCCCAGACACTTGGGACGCGCGCGCGACGCGATTTTCAAAAATTTGTTTCTCAAAGCACTGTTCAATAAAATTGAATCAATTTCGTTGATCAACCAAAAGTAGAACCGTTTACCTAGGAGGTGCTGGAAAGAAGCTAATGGAAATAAGATAATGCATACTGCCTGGGCTACTAGGTTGGCGAGGTATTCATGGTCGCGATGCTACGACACCCCTGCAACGGAACAGTTACTCCGGAAGGCCGAGACACCGAACATAGTCTAGTCTATGTTCGGTGGCCGAGAGCAACCCTCAGTCTCACTGACACTGGCAGCCAACTGCAGCAGCGCGCGCACACAAACGTCAGGGCGACGTGAGTGAGAACGATGCGACACTATATATGTTTGGCACAGTTTGCCTAGTCAGTGGTGATCATCGCATAAATCTCCTTCCTTTTCAATTTAGCATATCTTGCAAACCAGGTGAGATACGTTGAATTGCTATTTATCGTTTTCTTCAGAAACAATCCGAAATAAACGATGGTATAATTAAAAAAAATTTTAATTGCAAATTTCTATGTAAATTCAAGCATTTAAAACTTTAAAAATCAATCATGTGTAAATAACAATGAAAAACAAAATTTGGTTTCGCTAGGAAAAATGATGAGATTTTTCTAAATGGGTTAAAAAAAAGAAATTACAAAAATCTTAATTTTTGGATTTGTTATGAATATTTGACATTTCAACTCATCTGGAGGTCCTAGCTTCTTAGGCGTTAAAGATAGGGCAAAAGTGTAATAGCTCTTTTGTAAATAATTTTATTATCTACAACTTTTGTCTTAACTATTTTTCAATAGGTCACGTAGTTTTCAAAATATTAGCGAAGAACCGATTTTTTCAACAATAAATAATTTTTTTACACACTTTGCGAGGCGGGATTCTTTTTTTAATATGTTCCCTCCATTAATGACATCAAAACACACCTTTCCCAAGTTTTCGCCATTATGACTCATTTTTCGATTTAAACGGAAATTTGACTGGACTAAAAATGTCGAGAACGAGAGCCACGCTCGCCGCCCAAAAACGAGTGTGATCGAAGCCAACATTGAGGCGATCCGAAATTTCATGGCTTTCTCCACGATCGACGCACGATTAATGCGCAATATTATTGTGAATTACTAGATGCCGTGAAATTGTCATTTTGTAGGAAAAGGAAGAATCAATCGGGGTCAGAAGTGTCATTCTTTTGCATGACAACGCCAGACCTCATGCGGCCAATGCCACAAGGTAAAAATTGGATGCAATTATGCTGGGAAATGCTGGAACATCCGCCATATAGTTCCGACTTATCCCCTTGTAACTTCCATCTTTTTGGACCCCTCAAAGAAGTGCTTGGAGGCCAACGTTTCGACGACAACGACGCGGTGGAAGCATTTATGCTCCAATGGCTACAAGAACGTCTGAGGAGTTTCTAAGATGATGGAATAAAAAGCTCCCAATCCGATGGGAAAAATGTATTTCTAGAGTGGGAGATTGTAGAAAAATAATATATGTTTCTAAGCATAATTAAATAAATTTATAATTTTTTACAAAACGAATCCTGTTTATATTTATACACCCTCGTATTTACCTGATCAGGGCCCACGTGCACAATTACAAACTGATGGTAGCTTTTTTCATCAAGTACTATTTTCTGATGAGTCAAGTTTTACGCGTTATGGAGAAGTGAATAGGCACAACATGCATTATTGGACTTCAGAAAATCCAAGATTGTTGAGTGAAGTACGAATACAGAGACAATGGACGGTAAATGTTTGGTGTGGCACAATTGGTGATAAATTAATAAGGCTTGTCTTCATTGATGGTGATTTGACGGGAGCAATGTACACTGAGTTTGTAGACCTTCAATTATCACAGCTTCTTGAAGACATACCACTACAAGTCAGGTGGAACATGTGGTACCAACACGATGGTTGTCCAGCACATTATGCACGAATGTTACGTGCAATATTGTATCGGGATTATCCTGGGCGGTGGATTGGACGAGGTGGTCCAGTGCATTGGCCTGCCCGATCCCCTGATTTGGATTCCCTAGATTTTTTTGTGGGGATATCTTAAACAACAAGTTTACCAAGAGGTACCAACCACACCGGAAAATATGCAAGAACGCATTAGAAATGCTTGCCGCAACATTGACAGAGGCATGTTAGTACGGACGGTGGACAGTTTTGCAGTACGCATTGAACAATGTATTGCAGTCGAAGGCCATCACGTTGAACATCTGTTAAAATGATTAACTTTTTATTTCCGGGTGCAATAACTGGCAAATACATAAATATTAGTTTCTTTTTGCAATAACTTGGTACGTAATAAAATGCTGTTATTCTCATAAATAACATTAGTTTTTCAGGGGTTTTCCGGGGGGTTTCTACTTACACCCAGGGACACGGCATCTGTCGCTGGTGATTTTCTTTAAACGTTATTTTTAAACGTACTAACCAATGAATAATTAATTCTCATGCGCTCATTAGCTACGGTGGCGTCTACTCTCGTTAATGAAAGCATGTGGATTATTAATTATTGGTTAGTACATTTAAAAATAACGTTTAAAAAAGTCACCAGCGACAGATGCCGTGTCCCTGGGTGTACCTTTATTATCCAGTCAATGTTTGTCCACTTTTTTCAGAAGTGTTCTGTACTTCTACATTCAGTGCATAATTACTCGTAAACGCAGAAAGTAAACACGAAAAGTCATAGAACAAAAGTTGTTAAGTTTTGTACGAAAAATACGAACCATTAAAAAATAGGGGTTCCTATTTAAAAAATCAAAGTTGATTTTCAAATAACCTTGAAATTCTAAACCAAACGAATCAAACGTATAACCCTCTCTTAAATCCCGCTTGTAAAACGATGATACTTTTGCCTGAAATATTTTTCTTTCAAATTCTTAATTTTCAAGATATTCACGTTTGTCAACTTAAATGGTGTACACTGAGAGAACAATATATATGTAGTTAATAAACGCATATTCGAATGTGGTAAAATAAATGTTCCGTTGAGATAAGAAAATATTTACTAATTATTAGAGAGACTATCTATTTAATTCTGAACAGTTACCGATAATAGTTAATGAATACCCGTTTATCTCAACGCAATATTTATTTCGCCATATTTGAGCATACGTTTATTAACCCTTCGTTACTCACGTGGGTTTTTGAAACATAAAAGCTAACCTGTGTGGGGTGTACCCTACACCCCAGTTAAAAATTAACGTTTTCTTAGTGAAAAATTGAACTTTTTTAATACTTTTTTTTATTTTAAAGCTTGCGATATTGTCTAATGATCTCAATATTTAAAAAAATAAATTTCGTAACTTTCTAATTGAAAGCAAAACTCGAAGTCTCGGTACATGAGATCTCGGTTTTTAGATGCTTAGTGTTGGATTTCCGTCGAAATCTAATCTCCGTGCAAAGTTCAACTACCTGGGGGATTTGGCCTAGCTGTACGGAGGGGACGCGTCATTGCTTAATGGCTTTTTCATTGAAAGATATATAGGGTGATTCGAAATGGGCGCACTTCCTCTCGTAGAGAGATTCTTCGCAAAAAACTGAACCGAAAGTTCCTGTACAAAATTTTTGTGCTCCGCACAAATTTGGTGAATTTTTTACGACTCAGGTGGTGCTTTTCGAATATTAGGGTGCCTTCCGCCGCTCCGATGATTGATTTCAAAATTCTAGGCTGCAGAGGAGGCACGCTGGAATAACTACTGCGAGTTTCGCTGCCGTCTAAAATCTTGTCCCTTGAATCTGACTTTGGATTGGATATTTTCGAACTGGATTATCTTGTAAACTAGGCGGAGCACAACAATTTTGTACAGGAACTTTCGGTTCGGTTGTTTGCGAAGAATCTCTCTACGAGAGGAAGTGCGCCCATTTCGAATCACCCTGTATATAAAAGGAAATGTCCCTGCTGGGCTTTTCCTGGGAAGTTTCCGGGGTATGAACCCGTTAGATGGTTAAAGTAGGGACCAGAAGGGGTGGTCGCCACGCCGATACCTGGGTGTATGCATAGTCCCCGATTACTCTATTCAGTCAGTCTCTTCTAGATTCTCATACAACTCAGTTCATGCCCTCTAACTGAAATAGAGTCTTGAAATAGTCCTAAGGATACTAAGGATAAAACTTCTCAATTGATTATTTTGTTAAATATAATAACAAAGTAGTTATGTACAGTATATTTTGAATTTTTTACATAATAGCACCTTTATTTTAGAATAATTGTTATGGCGTATAAAATACACCGCGCGACCAATTGTGGAAAATTATGGGCGCGCCTAATTAAGGTTTCTCGAGCGTTATACTAAAAATAGTGAGAAATGCTTGAAAATGATTGCATTCAGTAGATTGAAGTAAAAAAAATTCAGTTAAACTTTCAAGTCTTTTAAGAAGCTCGTTGCTAAGATTTTTGAATAGAAAAATAACAATTTATAACCAATAAACCACGATATTTCTGAGAAAAATAGTGAAAAAATTCTGAAATTTTTTGAACAGCAAGTTTAATGAACTAAAATCATCTATACCAATTTTCACGTTCATTATAAGAAGCCCGTTATTTTTTTTTATTAATTGTTCTTTATAAATTTAACCTTTGATAAGTCAATGTGGCAACGTTGCATGACGTATAGATGCATGAACAGATGTTTTGTGCTTCATTTTTGAACTCACAGATACACACATACTACTGTACGTCAAACGTTGCTGCCACATCGCACGAAGAACATACTTTAGAGTATTACTGTACTTCAGTGGACTAACTTTTAGCAGGGAAAAAGCCCCTGTATCGCTCGAGAAACCTTAAGGGTTAAAGAACACCGCGAAGATCTCTCCCGCAGTCGTTTTGATTGTGTTCGCGCACGCGACCGGCTCTTACGAGTAGGTATACACGCCCCGGGACGAGCCGTAAGGGAGAGCGCCCACCAAAGTGGCGTGGCACGCAACATGGTACAGACGTGGCAGTGGCGTGACAGTGGCGTTGCATGCTTTTCAGGAGAGCGCCCACCAAAGTGGCGTGGCATGTGACATGGCACAGACGTGGCAGTGGCATGACAGTGGCGTTGAATGATTTTCAGTGGAACGCAGGTCGAAGTGTAGTGACAGTGGCCAAGATGTCGTCCTCGAAAGACGAAGATATGTTGGCATTTGTGAATGTAATTATTATCAATCAAAATCGTCCGAAGCACCGAGATATTGGGTACATCCCTTGTGCAAGGAGAAACAAAAAGATAGTGGGTTCAATGTTTTCAAGGAACTGAATATGTATCCTCTGAAAGATTCCAATCATTCTATAGAATGAAAAAAGAAACGTTTGATCTATTAGTTAGAAACGTTACGCCGATAATTTCGAAAAGGAATCCAAATTATAGACAGGCAATATCGTGTGAAGAACGAGTTTTAATAACATTAAGGTAAGTTTACAATTCTGTTTGTTTATCATGGAGAAAATGTATTTAAACTTAAAGTAGCTGTTATAACTTAAAGTAGTGGTAGGTAAAGATGTCGCACATATAATCCAAAAGTGTCACTGTATGAAATTTTTGCCACAAGCAACAATGACATTGAATAAGTAGTAACCGGTGTGTGCGGGGCAAGTTTTAACATAAAAATCCTAAATATTTAATCCACATAAAGCCACATTATTTCGATTTCATTTTGATTGCAAATTTTAGAATGCTTCTTCTAAAAAATTTAGCTTTTTGATATACGCCTCTTGCGTATCTCGAAAGTGCGCCGAAAGCGCCGCGTAGTGGCCAAGATTGGCACAAATGGGTTACACTGTCAACCAATCAGACCTTCCGGCTTGTGCTTATACAGGCAAACCTAAGTGTACATGTGACTACATGTATAGTCGTACACCCCCGTGCCGTGTAACCCAGTACAGCACTTTTTGCTCACCAGGCGAGTAAGACGGCGCCACCACCGATGCGCACAATGCGTATAGTGACGGTGTAGGAATATGTGTGCGATATCATAATAAAAAAAATAAGTGAATGTATTTATAAACAAACCAAACTGAAAGTGTACATCACTACACGTTTAGGGTGAAGTGGGGTAATTGTGATTCGGGGTAATTGTGTTAATGACCAAAATTTTGAAAATCAACACATCAAAACGTCCGAAATAGACGTCGACGTATTGAATGTAAAGGAGTGCGCAAAGTTAGTTAACGATTTTTCTACCACACTTACCCTACTCCACCCTAACTATTTTCTTTGGAAGTACAGAATGTCCGCTATCGATAGAATCTGTAGGTATTTTGAAGCGCCTTGTTTGCCTATCGACCATTCTCTTCATATCCGGTTCCTTCATACTGGCGCGCGTTCCTTACTTAATGCCTTTTCCGCCGCCTGCGTAATAAAAATCAAAAGTTAATGTATTTATAATCGAACTAAATTGAAAGTTTACATCACGAAACGTTTACCTATCTTTTTTGGAAGTGCAGAAAGTCCGATAAGTCGGTGCCCACTGCAATATTTTGCATCTCAATCGATGTATTGTCCGATAAATTAACTCGGGATTCGTTTAATGTGTTATTACTATGCGGCAGCGGTCTTTCGGAATTAAAAATGATGGAGTGTATCTATGTGCTTCTTAACGAAGAACTGGTCTTTCCACCGACGGTCTCGTTTCCCAATTCATGGGTGAAAAACTGGATTCATTTATATTGCCGGTAAAAATAGTGTCCGCTATCGATAAAATCTGCATTTTGAAGCGCCTTTTTTGCATATCGTCCATTGTCTTCATATCCGGTAACAGGCTGATTAAAAATGATTTATCGGGATCTTCACACTGGCGTTCCCTACTGAATGCGTTTTGCGCAGATGACTGCCTGCTCTGAAAATACTGCATAGCAGATTCGTTCACATCTTCGAGGGACACTGCAGGTTTATTAGAGCGCTTGTTATATTTTCTCGGCGCAGTGGAAGGTCTAGACATATGTTGGCTATTATCATCATGCTCATCACACATATAATGATTTTTGGGGGGTATAACTTGTTGACTGGCGACTTATGCCTGGTGATTCTAAAGGACTGTCACTTTCCAAACCCGCTTCAAATTGAGAATTAAGAACCTCGCCTTCCTCGCCAGATTCACTGTCACCCTCTTCGTGGTCCATGGACTTATTCGTTGATTGACTGGGCAATAATGTTGTGACGCTGCTTTTCATTTGTCGGGATTTGGTAAAAGGTAGTAGAAAAGTCAGGTGTTCAGCAAGGTACTACGGCCTTTTTCTTGTTGCTGCAGATCCAGAAGGGACATAATTACCGCTGGGTGTACATTATCATTCAATATTTAGGGGTGTCTCAATCGCTTTTTCTGATTTCCATTTGAATAATACGGTGAAAGTTTTGAATCATTGGTTTAATACTAATTCCATCTACGGTGAAAAAATTTCCCCGTGAAAAATTAGAAAAATTGAGAGTTTTACATGTTATTGACGTAAAGAAATATTAATTTTAATTATTAAATAGAATTAAATGATAATTATGGGGGAACAAATATTCTATTTAATAATTAAAAATAATATTTCTTTACGTCAATTACATCTAAAACTCTCAATTTTTCTAATTTTTCACGGGGACATTTTTATACCGTAGAAGGAATTAACACTAAACCAATGATTGAAAAATTTCACCATGTTATTCAAATGGAAATCAGAAAAAGCGATTGAGACACCCCTAAATATTGAGTGAGAATGTGCACCCGACGGCATATTCAAAATTACATTAAATACTAACGTTTTAAGTGCACGCCAAGGCATTTAATTAAAAAGGCTTTTTTTTTTTTTTAATTAGTCTAATATATATGTTACAACATAGCATTCCATTTGCACCGATTCGTTAAAATTACCGAAACGGTGAGTAGGTATACCCCATAGTGTGAACGGGCTGTTAGTAGCACGTCGCAAAAAGTAGAACCGATATGATAGAACCAGTGATGTGACATGCCACTAGTACGTTTATGGCTGCGCTACTTCAGTGTGCGCTGATTCATTTCTTACCGTTGGTTTCATCTCGATGTGACATGCTAGATGCATGCTACTTGCCATGTCGCTGCCACGTCGCATGCCACGCCACTTTGGTGGGCGCTCTCCCTAACGACGACCTCGTCGACGACAACGAAGGGACGGTCGTTGCGTTTGACCGCGGGAACAAACAGACTTTCCGTGCGCCAAATGGAGGAGGTTGAAAGGAAAGTTCGCCGTTGGCGGGACCCTTTCGTAACCGCTCTATGCGCGGGAACTCAACAAGGTGTATTAAGGCTCCGGTAAACACGCGGGATTCGGCGAATGCCGAGCAATGCTCGCCGATGTCAACGAGGCTTTAAGCGGATGCTCGGCAAATGCCGAATGTGTACACGGGTTATTCGCTGTTTGCCGATGCCCAACTGTATTGTTTGCTTGGTTCCCGTAATCAAACAGAGTGGCTACACATTCAGTATTCGCCAAACACCGAGCGACTGCTCGGCGAATCCCGAATGTGTATACGGGTTGCTCGCTGTTCGCCGATGGCCGAATGTCGTGCTCGTCCAAATATTCGCCGTTCCCGTAGTTTGTCGGTCTTTCGTGGCACATCAAAGGAAACGAATAGTCGTAAACACACCCCACTTCATTATAATCGCCAATCTAGAGTTAATCCCACCGTCGGTCACAATAACAAGGCAGGCGATCTGTATCCGCGAATCTAGACTACTAATGAGTTCGCAGTCCCCCACCTTTCCCGAGTCGGACGAATGGTAATGAACCGTTTCTCGCAATACCCATTCAAATAGATACTGCTATTGATGATACAGAATTGATTTTTTTTAAAGTTGGAGCATACGTGCAGAGAAATTTAACAAGTTGCAGTTTGTTTTGAGAAGAAAAAAAATCTTTGCAGTCGGCCGGGATTTTGGTTGAAGGACTTGATATAACAATTTGCTTCGGTTTCGATCCTTTCGATCGTATGCAGTGGCAAAATCTCCGAAAGTATTATATTTTTGAAATTTAATTTTATGCACTAGTGACATTCCATCGAAAATACAAACTTTCGAATATGATTAGATTTTATTATTTGCTGAAAAGTGTTGTTTCCATATGCATGCACTCTTTGAATTGACCCCTTTTATATTCAGGTATACGGGTCACGGGGACTTTTAAACCGTCAGGCGCGGGCCTCGTAGACCGTCAGATAATGACAGATTCTGGTGCCCCATTTTCGCATACATGCCTCGAAGAGGATTGAAATGTACTTCGATGCTGAGTAGAATAAAGCGAAATTTACGAATGGCCCTTGGGGATAACATATTGAAAATTCGATTTTTCTTAACAGAAATAAAAAGGGGTCTGTTGCCCATTTTCTTACGCATGCCTTGTTCACTAAGGGCCAGTTTTACCAAAGCCAAGTTATACCTAGAATAAGTATACCGAGGATAAATTTATACTCTTCTTTATACCTGGTATAAAGCGCAGGCGTTTTACCAGCTCCAAGTTTGCCTGGGATAACTATTCCAGGTATAAACGTTGGCCATCTAAAATTATTTTTAGGTTGGTAGTAAGAAGTACGTACTGCGCATGACATTTGGTCGTTTTGACAGCTGTTCCGGCGCGATAAATGAAATTCGAAGTTGTTATTCTCAGTATAACCTAACTTTTTGTTTTTGACGTCTTTATTCTTTCATGACATAATCATAACCTGATCGTTGTGGTAAATTGTTATTAATTTTGAAATAGTTGATTGATGTACCAGTTTTTTAATCATCATCTGATGATGACATTGACGTATTACCAAGAATCAGAAATCCAAAGAAAATACGTGCCCGGTAAATAAAAGATATCTATAACACAATATATTTATATTTTCGTAACAATAACTTTTATTTTCGAGTCGTCGATAAAAGCATCAGGTACAAAACACGTCCAAACATTCGATATCTCACCAACAAGAATGTGTTCAGTCTCAAAAAACTATAAGGGTCGTCACACAATAATAGTAATTACAACGTAAAATTGCACCATTTGATCCAAATCTCGTATCGGACAAAATATATTCTAAAATCTATAAACTTTTAAATCGCTACAACTTAAGATTTATCACGCGGTGACATTACTCTGAGATTACATAGAGCGGTACAATGTTATCGTTTTTTTAAGTATACGCGACCCTATCTAAAAAGTATACAAAGAGCGTTGTACGACTTGATGTCTAATGCCGAGGTATCTTACAAAAGTGTATCAATGCAAATCTAAAATTTTTTCATATTCTACATCGTACGACGGATATATCACTTCTGCTCCTGAAAACTCTGCAATCACGCGAATTGAAGAAAGGTATAATGTCTACCTAGATAAATTTAAATGTTACTTATAGAAGACAATGCAATGGTAGATGACTTCTTTGGTTGATATTATTGGATACCGTTGAGATTCTCGCGATTAGAGACCCGCGTGCGTCAATTTTAAATTTAAACTTGCATTTTCTGAGTAAAAGAGCGAAGAGAGAAAACAAAATTTTCCCGACGTTTCTATGAGCTTCTATTCTCCTATTAAAAAAGAACTATAATCTAAAATGTGTCGCGCGAAATTACCTAGCAAGGAAAGACTCATTTATAAAAAAAGAAGAGAGATCTATTAATTTTGATTCTCCAGAGCTCTGACTTAGATAAAATTATAATCATGATTCAATCGCACGCGTGGAAAGGAAGGCTACAATAGCCGTTCCTCGGAGCACCGACAGACGCGAAAATGCTGCGACCTAGAGAACTTGAGCATCATCGAGTTCTTAATCTAGAACGAATTATCGAACGTCAACGTCGCGGTGGAATTTCTACTGTCCGGCGATTGCATTGCGATATATCGTTTCCGTAAGATCTCTTGAAGGTCATTGTAAGAGCTATTTTCTCGTTTGGCTCGCAAAGGTCTCCCACCCGGCGATCTGAAAAACACGTTTAAAAGCCCACTGTGAACAAAATCAATCCTTCGCAGCCACATTCTGACAATGCGAAACTCCTCTTTGTTCCTGGTGAATTAAAAGTTTACCGGGATAAAAGTGTTTAATCGTACCTTGTGACGAGTTTCAATTTGACTTTGTCGATGTTTTTCAGTATGTCACCCATTGATTTTTGGGAGATCAGTGGCGGTTTATGCCGATCGACGAACTTGTAGTCCTGTGAACTAGCTCTTCTCGGAATGTTAGGAGTCGTCGGAGGTTGCAGAGGTGGCGGCATATAATAATAACTAATTAAAAGTTTTAACATTATGATAAAAACGATTACCTACAGTAATTAGCATTGATCCCGAAGCAAGAAATCTTAAAGTTGGCAATAATTTCGTTGCTGGCTGAATTGCTGCATTTCTTTGCGACCTCGTAGCAATGCGATGTCGTATTTGGCCCAATAATCTCTGACAGGTTTGTTTTTCCAAACGAAATCAAGTGAAGAATTCTACAATCATTGTATTCTTCGAAATAGTCAACTCTGGAATAGTTTTGTATTAGATATTGGTTATAAATTATAGTAGGTATAGGTATCCTTTATTTACTTACCGGGCACGTATTTTCCTAAGATTTCTCATTCTTTGTAAGACGTCAATTTCATCATCAGATGATGATTCGAAAACTGGCACATCATTCAACTCTATTACACAACTAATAACAATTATTATGATTCTGTCACGGTTGTGATTCTGTCACGGAATAATAAAGACGCAAACAAAAAGTTAGGTTATCCCGAGGATAGCTAGCTTATCCAGCGCTGAAACTGCCGGATAAGCTATCCCTGCATTTATTCCAAAGTTTATCCTATTCCAGACTTATACCATCGTGGTAAAACGCTTGCGTACAGGTTATTCTCAGTATAGCGCTATACGGCGTTTATACCGTGTTGGTAAAACCGGCCCTAAATGATTCAATAGAACCTGGCTTCGGAAAACCAAAGGCATGGGTGTTGCAGGTGGCTAAAGGGTTGAAATAAGGGCGTAATCTTGTAAGAAAAAATCGAGATTTTGAGTGATTTTCCCACACATGCCTATTGGAAGTATGGAAACGTACCTACATCGTAACTAGCCCGAAAAAAATATTTACATGTGTGTGTGAGTAGCGCGAATGGATAAGTAGGTACATTTTGGAGTCGTAAAAGTTAACGGATGTTTTTTCGATTTTTCAGTTATTTTGCCATGCATGCCTTTGAAACTATAGACTATTATTGATGTGTTAGACATTAAAATAAAATTGGCATGTGGACGGAACGAAGACTTGAGTCGGAAAGTTGCAGGAAAATTGTATGCAAATGGCCGCCATTTTCCCACGCATGCCTTTTGACATATACTTAAAAAAGTGATTAGTGTATATAACAAAAGACTTGAGTGTCGGACGTGGCTATCATATTAATTATACATAATGTATTGGAGAAAGAGCTGACAGAAAAATTCTAGACATTGCAGCCATTTTCCCACGCATGCCTTTTGACATATGCTTAGAAAAACTGGAGAATCGATGATAAAAGAGTACGAAACTGAACGTTTTGAATTAAATAAGAAATACGTTTTTGATCCACTAGTAAGAAGTTCTTATCGCATGAAATACATGATTACCCTACATATCTCTTTGAAGGATTCTACAGGAAAAAAAAAACGAAATCAACATTAGTAATCGACTAGATTGGCGATTATAATGAAGTGGTAAGAACCGACCTTCCGAGTCCACACTGCTCGGCATTCGCCAAGTAGAGCTGTCGTTAATTGCGACGTCCGATAATTAACCTTTCCAGGAAAGATTGACGGGGCTGCAAGCTCAATAACAGCCTAGATTCATCGAAACATACCACTCGTCTCGCCATTGCGACGGATGGCGGGATTAACTCTAAATTTAATTATCGCGATAATAATGAACGGTAAGAACCGATATAGACGTCCGCTTAAGGTGCGATGGAACATTGCTATTATAAAAATTGAAAAAATGTACTTGTAATATTACATCGATGCGTATGGGAATAACGTTCAGCTATAACTAAAGAAGCACTGTGTAAACGCTGCATCCGAAGTATTCGTTCAGGATGCTCTCTCGACTTTTGCAAATAACTCTGAAACTCACATACATTTTAAGAACATTGAAGAAGTTTGCACTTATTTATAAGCCTCAGGTAAGAACCGACCTTCCGAGTCCACACTACTCGGCGTTCGCCGGGTAGAGCTGTCGCTCGGTATTCGCCAAATTCCGAATGTTCGGGCTCGACCGTAAAGCCTCGTTGACATCGGCGAGCATTGCTCGGCATTCGCCGAATCCCGCGTGTTTACCGCCGCCTTTATATAGCGAATGTCACGGGCTCTCGACCGTTCTTTCCGGACGGCGAGACCACGGGTGGCATGCTTTACTACGCTATTCTCTTCTGATTCCCGCTCAGGGCGATCTCGCTTCGGCAGCGTTTCGCCACACACCTCCGCTGCACACGTGCGCGATTGTCCGCAGCGGTAGGTCGCGGCGAATCGCGCGGCTAGAGAGAGATGTCGGTATTTTCGTGAGCGTGATCCGTACGCCCGCGCCGTCGACGCACAACGAATCGTCTTCTATATGTAATCAGTTGTCTCGCCGTCGAGTTGATCATGCGAGCGGGGGAGAGGGAAGATTGCGCAACTCTCGTAGTCCGACCCCAGGAGCGTAGTGTATGTAGCGCACGACGGGAATATACGACCCATCGTAGACGGACTATACAACGGCCTAAACATGCGACTTGGGAAGAAAACTCGAGCTGTGCGCTTTTACCACCCGCGCTGACTCGAGTTACGATTATTATTCGTCGACAACAAAGTTCTCACCCGTGCGAATGCTCGCGTCGTGCGATACGCAGACCGTAATTACGTCGGTGATTGAAAATCAATATTTATTACCTCACAGGACCCCCGCCCGTCGCGAGTTATCTTACGAGATTACTTTCGAGTACGTTACAATTCGTGCCGAACCGTCTTTCCCCGTCCGGTACGGATTTATCTGTCGCGTCTAAATCGCGCAAAGAGAAACGCGACCGTCTGAAATAATCGCAGCGCTCAAACTTCATTTCGACAGCTCCGTCGGGTGAGCACTGTTTCGCGTACGGCACCCGCAGGCCTGACGTAAAAACTACCGGCAGTGAATAAGCTCCGCTCAGTCGCAGCTGCGAGTGTCCCGCGGGCGGTGTTTAGGCGTGATGAGTTAGCGATAGATACCGCGTTGAGATTCGAACGTGCGCGTATACCGGCGAGTCTTTTCAGAGAACTGCAATTTTTCCGTTCGTTCGATGGCCCCTCTAATTATTTACATCGGACGACCCGTGCGATTTGAGTGTCACAGTTTTCGGAAGATCCAGTCGGCGAAGATGAGCGCGCGATCGTCAGCTCCAGCGACGATCCTCTGGTGGATCGTCGCGCTCCTGGCGAGCTTCGCCCTCGCAGCCAAGCCCGTCACTCCGGAGAAGTACAGAATCCTGGGTACCTTCGGTCACGCCGGCAAGAGCCACTTTGACGTCTTTCGGCCTCTGCTGTTGGAGCTCGCCCGTCGCGGCCACGACGTGACGGTCGTCAGCTATTTCCCGCGCTCCAAGGCGGGCGGCGCCGATGAGGCGCTGCCGAATTATCGCGACATCGACCTGTCGAAGGGCGGCTCGATTTTCGTCGACGTCGTCGACGTGAACGACGTTGAGTCATCGTCGCTGTCGGTCCTTTCGGAAATGGAGAAACTGCGCGAGTGGGGCCTCACGCAGTGCGAGGCGAACCTCGGGTTGCCGGAAGTACGCCGGTTGATCGAATCCGACGAACACTTCGACGTCATCCTGACCGAGGCCTTCAACAGCGACTGCTTTCTGGGTTTCGTGCATCGCTTCCGCGCACCCTTCGTCGCTCTTTCCTCCCACGACATCATACCCTGGGTGAACAGTCGCATGAACAACCCCGACAATCCCAGCTACATCTCCAGCACCTTCCACGGTTTCTCCAGTCGGATGAATTTCGCGGAGAGAGTGCTCAACACCGTGGGACTGATCATGGAGTGCTTCATCTTCGAGACGACCTTCCAGACGCCCACCCACGCCATCCTTAAGAAAGTCTTCGGACCGGGCGTACCGCCGCTTCAAGAGATTGCTAGGAACACCTCGGCCCTGCTAGTGAATACTCACTTCTCATTAATGGGCGCAAAGCCGCAGCTTCCGAATATTGTCGAGATCGGCGGGCTTCATATACGTCCCGCGAATCCGCTGCCGCGGGACATCCAAGAGTTCCTCGACTCGGCTACCAAGGGTGCGCTCTTGTTCAGTTGGGGTTCCATGGTGAAGACCGCCACACTGCCCAAGGACAAGTTGGACGCAGTTCTCAAGGTCATCAGTCGGATACCGCAGAAGGTCATCTGGAAGTGGGAGGCCGACGAGCTCCCGGGGAAACCGGCGAATCTTATGGTGAAGAAGTGGATTCCTCAGTTTGACATTCTCAGTGAGTATAGATTGTCGCGATCTTTAAACGTGTTTCTCTCGGTTTATCGCCGTGTACTCGGAGGTATGTAGGTATACGTGTCTGTCGAAGCTCTATTGAAAAGATTCCATAGATCTTCATACACAATTTTTATGGGAATCTGATGTTCTTTTGACACAGCAATTCCAGATATCCACTAGAAAAGTTTGAGAAGGACGGATAGGAATTTATTGGAATCTGTGTATCTGAGATGAATTTACCGAATTTCATATGTATCTACAAAAACAAGTAAAATCTTATAAAGAAAATAAAGATCTGTATACGCCATTCTATTCGTACCTAATTACTGATAAATCGTTACAAGATTTTATTTGTTTTTAAAAATATACATAAAATCCAATAAGTACATTTTCTTATTTATCCCCCTCAGATTTTTATCAGTGAGTATCCGGAATTGCTGTGTCAGAAGCTCATCAAATTCCTATGGAGATTCCATGGGATTTTTACAAGTTTTGATGAGAATCTATGATATTTTTTCAATAGGGAGGGCCTGAGAAAACGAAACGATCGAGAAATGATGAAATTTCGTAAGACTACCGTTAAGTTGAAAATGATTTGTCGAAATTACAGGCTACTCGATTTTTAATCTCGTGCGTAGGGCGAGAGTGGGGTGAAATGTAGTACTCAAATTGGTGTTTGCCTTTTACTATACTAGTCTCGGTAATCGGTGGCCAACTCGAGTTTATTCAGCTTTCCCCTATTCATAATTCACGATCAACGTTCGATATTTCCTCCTTCTTCCGCCGTTAGAACGTGAATGCTAATGAGCGTAGTAGGAATTGTTGTACAAACAGTCCGTAGCGAATGGAGTAGGGATAACAATATAGGCTCTCTTAAGCGATGCGCCGAGCAATGTGAGGTAGTGATATACAGGGTGAGGATCTGCCACATAGCAAATGTAAAGGTAGTGTCAGACACGGCTACTTTTGCTGCGCAGCAGATTAAAAAACTGCGCAACTTGAACTGCTGCAAGTGTGAACACTCATGCAACCTGCAACTTTGCGATTGTAGCCTGGTTGCGTGCAGTAATTTTAATCTGCTGCGCAGCAAAAGTAGCCGTGTCTGATACTACCTTAAGGGGTAATATCTAGTGGGAATTTTTTTTTCCATTTTTTGTATTGGCTTAAATGGCGTAAAAACATGTCAAGAGTAATGTCTGACATCGTCCATTGTTGAAAAAAAATGTTAAGTGCTCGTAAAAGACGAATTTTCGAAGCAAGTCCGAGCGCTTGGAAATGGCAAATTGAGTTTAAGAGTGAGTTTCGCCGCTTTCACTCGGTACCTGCGGTGCGAAGGTACCCCTATTAGTTCCTAAATGAGGTACAGATAGTGCTAATTGATAATTTGGAGCAAATATTGAAAATATAATACGTTGGCTGAATAGCCATTTCAGTCGTTGTAATCGAACTGCGAACACGTGTTGCGAGCGTTGTGTGGCCAGTTTTCTCGTGCATTTGAGTCGTGTTTTCAATTATTTTGTGAACTTTATTGAACTATATTGAAAGATGTGTGATGATAAAGTGTACAGTAATCGTAAAGGCACAAAATATAACATCACTGGTACTAAGCGGAGCAAAATAAGCAATCGCGGAAACCACCTAACCGCCATTCTATAGACAGCGTTCTTTGGCAAAGTTTTCCATTGAGTGTTTAATGGTAATGAATGGGACCTAAAGGTAATCAATGGGATCGCAATGGAAATTCAGAGGGAAAAATGAACTGGCACTTTCTACCATTCAATATAAATGGGAATCCACTGGCAAATCAGTGGGAAATATTGAAAGGTATGTATATTCCCATTCGTTACCAATGGAGGACCAATGGCAAGTTACTGGGAACATTCAAGTGGTATTTTGTTCCAATGGTAACTAATGGGAGTCCAATGGCAAATAACGGAGTTCCATGCGGAAGCCGGTTACGACTAGACGCGTCGCGGATCGATCGCAGGAAACAGTGCCGATACAGCGATATTACAGGATAATCGCAGCGATTTTTCGGATCAGGGGAGAGCAGAGCGTGCCGCCAGCAAGAACACGCAGGAGGAAGACAGGGGACTGCTCTAGATTTCAAAGGAGGGTTTCAAAAAAGTTGAAAGAAAAGGTGAGGTTAGGGGAAGATGGGCAGAGGAAGAGGAGATGGGGCACGCGGGGAGGATGATTCGGGCGCCGTCGGATCAGGAAAGTCGGAAAAAGTCGAGGGGACAGCGGGAAGACCGACCGAGGCGCCAGAAGGAAAGCGGAGGAAAGGCAGACCAAGAAGCGCGAACAGAGATGACGCGGCTGCGGCCACGGGCGGTCTTGGACAAATAGCTAAGTAAAGTATCACTCAACAAATGGGAGATGGATGATTATAATTGAATGGGAATTAATTCCATTTCACGAATGGTAATGTCAACGGTATGAAAACACCATTAAACGAATGGGAAAATAAATGGGATGTCGAATGGTAGTATAAGTGGGAAAGATACCATTGGCAAAACCCCATTGATTTACCTTTGACAGACTGTCAGTGGTATCCAATGGGATTTTTTAAATGGTATTTAATGGGAGACTTAACCAAGAGGTGCCAGACGAGTTCCTCAGTGCTTCGGCAAAAAAACTGAAACCTGGCATTTCTGGCGACGACAGAGATATCGATGAAGGTTTCGGGTATCGTCTCATCAATTTTATGCAAGTACTAACAGCCCGTCCCGGCTTCGCACGGGTAGATTGTGGATTGATTTTGGCCGTCATTTGACGAATTTTTAGCAGATATCTGTACTCATAGGTAGGGAGCGATGCTATACTAAAAAAACACATGTATTTAATTTAAATTGGAAAGTATATTTCTTTTATTAATTTATCTTAAGGCCAGCGGATAGACAATGTGTTTTATTTTTTTATTTGGAGTAAAAACGTGTAAATTTTTGGGTGTGCCAACTCTGAAGCAAGCCACATACAATTGGCCATGTGAAAAACATGAATTTTCCAAATTTAAGCCAGCAATAGTCAACGATTGACCTTGTGCTTTATTGATGGTAATAGCAAAAGCAAGACGCAAAGGGAACTGGAGCCGCTTGAATTCGAATGTTAAATCGTTGGAAATCATAGGTATGCGTGAATGAGGACGTCTTCGCCTTTGAATTTGCCAGTGATGATTGTTACCTCGATTAAATTTGGTTGGCACTAAGGGGTTTTTCGTGTAACTGATTTTGAATATTATGTCAGATGTAAGAGATTCCAAATGAAGGTCATGGTCAAGGTCAAATCCAATATCACCATTGTATAGCCACAGGAAAATCCTAAATCCTACTATTAAAAAGAATTTGTATAGGGCCCATAGCTTTCATGGTACGAAGCCGAACTGTACTTGACCTCAATTTTGTCAAAAACTGGTCAAGGACATATTTGAACGTGAAATTTCCCGCTCTTTTCATTTCCGGTATCAAAAATAGGGGTTCCCAATGTCATTGTCAATGTCAAATCCAATATGACCATTGGGTAGCCAGGGAAAAATCCTAAAAGTTTTGTATTAAACATTTTTCTCTAAACTGATTTCCCGCTGAGATAACTGTGCCGGGACTTTTTGAACACCCTGTATATGATTTACTAATTGTAAGGGCCAGTTTTACCAACACGGTATAAACGCGGTATAGCGCTATACTGAGAATAACCAGCAATAAGCCTTATGGGTATTCTCAGTATAGCGCTATACCGCGTTTATACCTGTTGGTAAAACCGGCCTTAACTCAAAAACCTTCGCGGGCATGCGTCCAACCATTCCCCAGTTTCATCGCAATCGGATGAACGGTTTACGAAGGCATAATAATCATCCGTACCGGTACTTTTTGAACACCCTGTATAAGATTTACTAACTCAGAAACCTTCGCGGGCATGCGTCCAACCATTTCCCAAAGTTTCTCAAACTCTACACTATTTTATTCTAATCAACCGTTAATTTTTCCTTTCCAGTACAATAAAACAACTGAGGCCTTCAAATTTTACTGTGCTGCGCTGCAAATTTTCATGAGCTCACTATTAAAAAATCCGTTAGGTGTTGACAAAAATTAAGTGCCATATATTAATTTTTCCTGGATACTACAAGAAAATTTCCTGAAAGAGCATTTTGAACCCAATTTACTGTGCGGAGCACAGAAATTTTTCTAGAATTTTTTTCTCCGTGTACCTGATTTAAGAGCTTCATCACTGGCTGTGGCCGATTCTGCTTAACCACTTGCCACACTGGGGTTCGAAACAACCCCATGGTAAAATTCGTACTTGTGTGTCACACTGGGGTTGATTTACACCCCAGCGAGAAGAATTGTTATAACAAATAAATTATTGTATATTTGTACTTGTAAATTTTGTCAGCTCTTCTTAAGAGCGTACTTTAAAAGACCGTGTAACTTTTATATTTTATTTTTTTCGCATACTTAATTTTAAGTTCTGGCTATACAATTTACACGGTCTTTTAAAGTACGTTCTTAAGAAGAGCTGATAAAATTTTCAAGTACAAATATGCAATAATTTGTTTGTTATAACAATTTTTCTCGCTGGGGTGTAAATCAACCCCAGTGTGGCAAATACGTGATTCTCTATAGAAGTGTGGCATGTAAGGGTTAACCTCTCTTACCCACCACGATCAATCAACGATGACGCTCATCATTTATACTTCGTTTCACGTTTCACAACATGATTCTGTCGTCGCAACCTAAAATATTATCGATGCGATAAAATTGAGTTTCAAGTTTCTCACGACGACGATGAATGTAATTTCCAAATATTAGTTTTGTATTTTGGTTATATATTTTAATTCAATCGAGCTCGATTATTCAAAAGTCGCATTCAGATCGTCAACGCTTCTAGTGTGAAAGCATCTCATCGCACCGATAGTTACTTATTGTTAGCCCACCATCTTAAGAATTTCAATATTCTCTGAAAACACAACTTGATAGATCCCTAATAGATCTCCATAGATCCCTAAATATTAGCAATAGATCCCACGTAGAACCCGGGTGTTTCAGAAACCATACAGATATTCCCCATATGTTGGAACATCGAAAAATCCGGGTTCTACGTGGGATTTATTGCTGATATTTAGGGATCTATGGAATTCTATTAGGAATCTATCAGGTTTCGTTTACAGAATATTGAAATTCTCAGTATGGTGTGCTAACTAACGGTCGGTTCTCATCGTTCGGTCGCGAATGTGGCGAATGAAGTACAGCCTACAGGCCGCTCCGCCGCACAGTGGTCAATTTCCGTGATTTAGGTGGGTTTAATTAAATGAATCGACGGATTCATGCCAAATTTGGTATAGGGGTTTTTTTTGGGTCACTGATCACGAATCTGAAGTCAGATTTCAACAATTCAAGATGGCAGATCCAATATGGTGGACGAGATTTTCGAAAATCGACGCGTCGCGCATTGGTCAGTTTGTCAAATCTGGGGCGGAAAAAATATTCTATTATTGTTCGTAAGTTATTTTGTTATATTTACATGGTATATTATGGTATAATTACCTCTATGACAAAAAAGACATGGTATTATTATACGGGGTGGTCCATTTAATTCTGATACATTTTAAAAGTGAATAATTTTTAAATCAAAATAGATATTAAGATGCTGTTTTGATAGTTAAATTTAGTTAAGTTATAAGTTTCGTTTGATTTAGTTAAAATTTCACAAATCATGCAGGTTGCCCCAATAGATGTCATACCTTTTCTGAAAGGCCAAGGATCAGGCAATATTCTGGCATACAAATTTACAGGATTTCCCATTAAATATTTTAACGAACCTTTAAGTTGAAGGGGGTGAAATTTATTGGAACTTTAATTTAAAAAGACATGGTACTATTATTATTATTATTATAACACCCACGCAAACAGCATATACTAGATATTCTTATTTTGTGAAAGTAAGCATACAGACATAAGGGGTATGCATAAATTGAGTTCGAACACATTTAAGTCTATACAAACAGATCTCTAACCTTAATCGCTGTCATCACTAGAATCATGGTTGGTCTTCGAAAATCGTGGTTCTTCTGGTGTTTTTAGCATTGCAGTTACTTCTTACGGCAAATTTTGTATGTATTTGTATTTATTTTGTATTTACATTGTTTCATTTCCACATCCAATTCCGAAATAATAGCCAGTGACATGAGATAAACTTTGAGAAAAACTGCCAGGCAACAAGGTGTTAATTAATTAATTAGACTTAATTAGTCGGGGTATAACAGTATCGACTAAAGTGGGTCCTGCGGGAAGGTACTCGCAGACTTGTACACTTTTTGTATTGCGCAACCTGGAAAATGGCGCCATTTGGGTATTGCAGCGTGTGAATAACGTCGCAAGTTTAAAAATTGCGCAATTTTCAAGTTGCGTACACTTTAAAAATTGCTACGTGTGAATAGTTGAAGATACTGGACTTGCGCAATATAAATATGGACCGACATGTTGGTGAATAATGTGGCGCAACTTTGCCTGTTGTGTGAGCAGTTTAGCCATTTGACCGGACTTTACCTTCCTCCGGTTTTCCCCTACAATCTTAATGTTACAGCGAGTCGTTCAGTAGGTGAAATCACTTTCCTCGTAAACGTGTCCTTTTTTTTTTATTAATGGCCTCCCGTTTAATTTAGGCAACGAAGACTGAAGAAGGCCAAATAGCGGAAAAATTCATATAGAAGCGAATTTTGGCACAGTTGTAGGGGAAGGTGTCATTAACGTACTGATTGGTGGGAGGTAACCGGGGGGGGGGGGGGGGGGGTTTGCTCTAAAGGTCCCACTTTTCAGTTTTTCGTTAATAACTCGAAAACTATTGCCTTTCTAGCGAAAAAAAGTTTATGTACTCAATTAATCTATATAACATTCTCTAAATGAAACATTTTTTAAAATTTGGTTTTAATTGTTAAAAATCAAGTTTTAATGATAAATTAACCCTTTGCACTCCGGGCGATTGTCGCACGTACGAACCAGCCACTCCGGACGATTTTAGCAATATTGCGGCTATATTAGGGAATCGTTTTACAGGTACTTTAAAATAATTTTATACTCAACTAACGTATACAAATAATAAACTTCCATTCATTTATTTATTTTTGCATCGAATAAAACAAAACCGGTATATATTATACTCTGTAATTATTTTTTGTATGATATCTAGCGTAACAATTCCCAAGATGCATTCTCGGTTTGTCAAGACACGTGTAAGTACTTCGTTAATGGCCGTAAATCTGATCATTAGGCACAAGATTACATGTAACACTTTAACAGCTTATGGCAACCTGCGATTTGTTATTATGACAAAAGTTCAACTTCCTTCCAATACGCAGCGATGGCGCTAGTCATTTGCACGTTCCCTATACTTAGGTGCCCGCGAAGTGCAAAGGGTCTATGCTCAGACCACGTTTTAATGACTATACTGTCTGTGAATGTAATTATGTAATATAGGTATCGTCGTTGTCAAGTTAAAACCTGCTATATGCCGCTTGGAATAACTCTTTGATTTATGTGACATTCCTTCAAAAGTAATCCTAAATGAGTTCATAAATATGAACCAGTAATTACCTTCCGGGGGTCATCCGTTAAGGCGCGGGACCGAGGTATTAACGACCTAGGTAAGTGTGTTCGCCGAAATAAACCCGCTTCACCGATCGAAAGATTAACCCTAGGGTCGCAAGGATTTGCGATTGTGATATTAACCTTTAGAGTCCGGGGGTGGTCGATAAATCGACCAGCAATTAGGTCGGGGCCTCCAAATAGGAAATTTATTGATTTTATTTATAAATTTCACGTCTAAAAAAAGTCGATTTTAACTGAAATTTTCCCGGACTTAAAAGGTTCCAATGAATTGAAACAATGCCAATAAATACGGCAAAATGGATGAAATTTTGACAATGCAAAGTATATTGAATTATCAAAAAATATCAAAATAGAAACGTCGCTCCTTAAAACCGATTTTAACTACTTTTTGTGTACTACTGTAACATTGAGATTGTAGGGGAAAACCGGAGAAAGTTAAAGTCCGGTCAGGTAGCTAAACTGCTCACACAACAGGCAAAGTTGCGCTACATTATTCACCAACATGTCGGTCCATATTTATATTGCGCAAGTCCAGTATCATAAGAATTGAGTCAAAGGAATACAGGAATTTGGAGGTAAGGAAGGAAAATAGCACAGGTACATGAACAATAATTTATTTAACTAGCAAGTCCATTAAAAATATTTGTTTACTAATTTTACTTTTAATTTATTAACAGACATTTTTTTAATTAAACACATTTTATCCTATGTATTTCTCACCAAATTTTTGGAATAAGTTTCGAATAAATAACAAAGTTACAAATTGATTACAAATTGGTTACAAACTAATTGTTATTTTAAAAATATTAATGAAAAATATTAAGTACAGAAATCATGACCAACTAATATTCATGTTCATTTATACAATTTTATTATCCGAAACGTGCTTTTTTGCTGGAGGTTGGTTGAGTCCAACTCTCGTCATCTTCCTCTTCGTCTACTATCTAAGGGGTTATGGCCATGAGAAACAGCTAACCCGGTGGAAAACTACTAGGAGAAACATCTGTACAAATTAATTAAAAAATAAAGAAAGAGCTAACGCGAGGTCACTTCCCGCATGGAAGTTGTAGAGAATTTCATGCTCTACAAAGTTCCATTTTTTATTTATTTTTTCGACGTTCTCAACGAACGTAATGCTGCGTCAAAGTTCGATAAGGCCCATTTCCCAATAATTTTCATTTATTTATAAACAAATTGCAACTCGGAGGATACGCACAAACTAATATGTTATTCCTGGTATTTTTCCCCACCCCGATTGAGTATAAATTTATCCCCTGAAAAATTATTTTAAAAGAACCGTGTAATTCGAGTTAGATTTACTGTCCTATAAAGGGATAGGAAGAAAAAATATGGTACACCGTCCTTGTGTGTGGTAACACCTCAATGGGAGGCTCGACCGGGGAAGTCCGAACTTCCTACACAACCCGACCCTTATTTTAAACTAATTTCAGATAAAAACTATTTACGAATCTTCTTCTCTGTTAACACAGTCGGAGCAGCTCAAAGCAGTTTCGGCGGTATGTTCTTTACATACGAACTTCAAACATCTATGACACCGGTGTTGAGTAAATCGGTTTTGTAAATGTAAATTGGTTGAGTAAATGTAAATTAGTAGTGGTGGCGTCTAGGGCGGATAGTCAGCGAGGCATAGCTGGCTGAATATCGAAATACGAGGCGCATGTAAAAAGTAGTACACGGAAAGAAAAAATCAAGAAATTTTATAGGGAAAGTTATAAAAAAAAGTTACTGTGCTGTCCTTGAATCGTGGTGCAAACGTCCAGACCAAGAAAAAGTCTGAGGCGCATGCGTATTTATTAGTCAGTAGGTATATTCTCTGTGAGTGGAAAAGTCTAGAATCGAACTGCCTTTCGCACGCCTTCTGCCTCGGACGTACCCTCGGCAAAGGGTAGTGAACAGTCTTGCCACTTTAAGAAATGGCATTGACACTTCTAATGTGCGCAATTCATTTATGTAGCCATTTTAGACATATTCTTGCTTACGTGGGAACACGACGCGCAATTTTATAGTTGCGCTATAAAAACTTGCGCCATTTTCCAGGTGGCGCAATACAAAAAGTGTACAAGTGTGCGAGTACCATTAGGCCAAGCGAATGTTGAGACGCAGTTCAGTGAGGGGACGCAGGGCGACCGTTTCTTCTATACCTATATCTATTCTATATATAGGTCGCCCTGCGTCACCTCACTGAACTGCGTCTCAACGTTTGCCTGGCCTTAATGTTGTCCGGTAATTAGCCTTTCGAGAACGGTGCGTTACCCTCGCTGGAAAGCTCCGTGGTCGCGAATGCATTTGCAGTACTGTTTGTTAAAACAACCATAACTTATAAGATTGATAATTATTGCAGATGAAACTACCTTATATTTAAATATCGATATATTTTCAATATAATAATGTATTTTTTACAACCAATCCACGCCAATCACGGAGTTTCTAGACTAACAAATGCAAGAGAGAGAAACGGCTATAATTTCGCTGCAATAACGTAAATATGTCACTAAGACTAATCAAATGAAAACGTAACTAAAATATGAATATAAAATAAAATAATTACTTACCCATGTCACGATTTATGATGGAAATAAGAAGACAATTATACAAAACGTCCATTCAGCAGGCGATATTAATAACACTCGACGCGGGCCTTTTCCTGTACTGCACAAATAAAATTTGTCTAAACGTGCGTGCACTCTGGCTCTTGTTGGCACGTTGGGCGTAATCGTTTTTAGAATATATTAGAAAGTTTGTAGGATCACTTTGCCGTTGTAAAATTATGTGATATAAACAATTTTTTATTTCGATTTATTCCGCCCCAGATTTGACAAACTGACCACTGTGCGCCGTCGAGCACTTTTTAGCATACGGGCGAGGAACTCGACTCGGGGCAGCGCGAGAAACAGCAGCGTCGCTCGAGGCTGACCCCGGCTCGTTAAATCGAGCACCGCGCGTTCGCCTGTAATATTATATTATATTATAATTATATATATATATATATACACGCGCGATGCGGCCCACGCGACTTCGTTGTCGAAACCTGCGGAAAGCCGGTTCTCTCTACCGGGAAAATAAGGGGGATGGATTATTCTGGAAATTCCGTCGGGCGACGGAGTGTCATGTGATGTAGATGGATGTAGGTGAGAGTCGAGGGAGGTAATTACCGTAATGACATTCGGGGATGACACCGCGGTTTACCGCTCGACGTTCTCGGAGAAGCGCTCTCGGTCGCTAGGCGCTACGTATTCGCTCCGCGCGTGTTCCACTTTAAGCCACTTTGGCAAATATTGGGCGCGTTTCTCGCGACAGACGAACCGCTTTGATCGCAATTAACTCGTTACCTAGCTGTGAACTTTCGGTTCAATTTCGTAGAATTCTCATTTGAGGATTAAACTTAAGCGAACGAAGATAGTTTTACGTACTGGCGTCCGAAGAAGAGAGAAGGGTGGGCGAGCCACCCACTCTCCGCCCTCTTCTTCTCCCTCTCTCACTCTCTTCCTCTTATACGAAGGTCGTTGACCTTTCTTCGTTGCTTGCGCTCCGGCCTTGAGAAAGGCTCGGCAGCTCATCTTCGATACCACCTCTTTATCGTTACTATGAGGTTTCGAAGGCCAAAAATGATTTATGTCGAAGCTATTCGAAGATTTGTATAGGTATATAACGGAATAATGTATGTACTTTAGAAAAACGATTATATTTAGAAATCTGTAAATATATATCATCTCGTTGCGCGCCTATGTATATGAGAGTTTTCGCATTGTTTTCAATATGTATACAGGGTGAACCAGGTTAAACGTCATTAATTTTGATATGTTATAGAACAACAAAAATAAAGTACTTTCATAAGAAAATTTTTTTCAAAAATGTTTATTAACAAAGATACAAGGCTTCAAAGTTGTGGAAAAAAAAATGGTTTTCTCATCATAACTTCTAAACTACTGGATCGATTTCCATGAAATTTCGCACACAGACTAATGTAATATAGCTCTAAGTAATGATCAAATAATTTAAAGAAATTTTCCAGTGGCGTGTGTAGATACTGGGGGCCGGTACCCCCCTTTACCCCTCCCAATCTTCGGCGCCACTGGATATTTTGTAAAGAAAATTTAATTATTGGATTCCCCGTTTAATTTAGAGAAAAAAATCACCCTTGCAAATTTTTGATTTATGGCTTCGTTTTTGATATATTTTTTTAATTTATAGGGTTGCGAGCAGGCCAAAACTAGGTTGAACGTCATTAATTATGATATGTGATAGAACAACAAGAAAAAAGTAGACTTTCATAAGAAAATTTTTTTCAAAAATGTTTCCTAACAAAGATACAGGTGTCAAATTTATGATGAGAAAACCATTTTTTTTTCGAAACTTTGACACCCTGTATCTTTGTTAGTAAACATTTTTGAAAAAAAATGTCTTATGAGTCTATTTTATTTTTGTTGTTCTATAACATCAAAATTAATGGCGTTTAACCTGGTTCACCCTACCTACACTTTCTCGAAGATCAGGGAAAGGTTGATCAAAGTGATAATTTTCATTACGTTTCTGAATTAAGGGGTTATACCACCTTGATCCACCCAAAAATTACGGTTTTTCAAGAATTTTTTTCTGAAGAATTGAAACTTTTTTATCCAAATTAAAGTACAGTAAGATATTATACTTCTATTAAATTACAAAAAATTTTGTTTGTATTTTTTTTATTTATAAAAATGGCGACTTTAAAGGCGATTTACTGGAGCGCTGAGAAATTCGATGATCGTGCGGTGGGCACGATAACTCAGTCCAGGTTTAAGTTAGAACAATGAACGAAAAAGAATTAGTTTTTGTAGCTCAAAAGCTAGCGAAATACGTAGCCGTTTTCAAAAATATGCATTTTTCACAAAATGGCATCGATTTGAAAGGAAAGAAACATATTTTGCCCTAAATTTCGTTAATTAATGTGGCATAAAAAACGCAAATATCAATACTTTGAAAAAAACCGTACGTACTTCTCTAGATAAACATATAACGAATAAAATAAAAAAAGAATCAAGACGATTGATTGAAAATTGGCGAAGCTAGAGTACCCACCGTTTTTTAAAATGTAGTTTTGAGAAAAACGCGTTAAAAATTTCGCGAGAACATTAGCGCACTTATGCACGTCCCTGTTTCTACACTTCAAAAATTGCTCTTTCACTTTAGATATCGATTTGTAACTAACGGCATATCATTTTGTATACCATAGAGGGAAATTTCCTTGAATTAGGAGGACAACATTTTTAATGGCTTATTCAACTTAAACCAAATTCGGTATAGGGATTTTTTTTGGGTTGCTGATCACGAATCTGAAGTCAGATTTCAAAAATTCAAGATTGCGGATCCAATAAGGCGTACGAGATTTTCGAAAATCGATGGATTCACGCCAAATTTGGTATAGGTGGGTTTTTTGAGTTGCTGATCACGAATCTGAAGTCAGATTTAAAAAATTCAAGATGGCGGATCAAATATGGCGGACGAGATTTTCGAAAATCGATGGATCACGCCAAATTTGGTAAACTTTGAATTTTTGAAATCTAACTTCAGATTCGTGATCTACGACCCAAAAGACCCACTTATACCAAATTTGGCATGAATCCGTTAATTTTCGAAAATTTCGTCCGCCATATTGGATTAGCCATCTTGAATTTTTGAAATCCGACTTCAGATTCGTGATAACCCAGGTAGCGCACTACCCAGGTAGTACACTGACGTTAGAATAACGTCTCAGACGTCATTTTTTGGTCAGTATAGGGTTTCAGACGTCAGTTGTCGTAATATTAACGTCACAGGGACGTCATATTTACGACGTACCTTGAACGTCTAGTTTCAACGTCTTTTTGACGGAACTTTTCCGTCATTTTTAATGACGAACGAAACTTAGAAAAATTTCGGTCTGCATACATAGGCTTGAAAATTTATTTGTGAATAAATGGACAAAAATTGTAATTTGTTCAGTTATTAAATCAATAAATTATTCCATTTCGAGTCTCCAGAGTATGTTGAGCAAGTTATAAACTATACTATTTATTAAAAAGCACAGATTATTAAAGTAAATGAAAGACAATCAGTTAATGTAGGATGAATAAACATGCATATAATTATTTAATTATTTATTTATTTATAATTGTTTATAATTATTTTTTATTTTTATTTATTTATTTATTTATTATTTATTTCTTGCATAGACGCAAATTGATATTAATATCAATTTGCGTCTATGCAAGAATATTTATCAAGATATTATACAATCATAAATTTAGAAAAATGTTGAGAAAAGAATAATACAATTATATAATCTTATTTATTCAAGCTCTTTCTTATTGACAGGAAAAGCAATATACATTTATTCATCAAACGTCATATGAACACCAATACTAATAATATTCTTAAGCACAGGAGCGTGCAGCAGATGAGGACTCGAGGACACCGACCGATCAACGAAGTTAAGCAGCGAAAAGTGCGGACACTCTCTAGTTGGATGGGTGACCGCTCACAATGAAAAGATATACGTCAGACCTAACCTTTTAGAACCGTAATTTTTTACGTCATACCAACGTACGGTAGAACGTCATTATGACGTGATTTTTCTAACGTCGTGTGGATGTGCAATTAAGCCGCCTTTGCGACGTTAAAATGACGTCATATTTTTCGTCATCTGACGTCAGAACTGACCTTCAAAAAACGTCATTTCGACGTTAGTGTGCTACCTGGGTAACGTCGAAATCACGTTTTTTGAAGGTTAGTTCTGACGTCAGATGACGAAAAATATGACGTCATTTTAACGTCGCAAAGACGGCTTAATTGCACATCCACACGACGTCAGACAAATCACGTCATAATGACGTTCTACCGTACGTTGTGATGACGTAAAAAATGACGGTTCTAAAAGGTTAGGTCTGACGTACACCCGGCGTCTCGGATTATGTCGCTGGTGACTTTTTTTAAATGTTATTTTTAAACGTACTAACCAATAAACAATTAATTCTCATGCCCTCATTAGCTACGGTAGTGTCTACTCTCGTTAATAAAAGCATGAGAATTGATTAATCATTGGTTAGTACGTTTAAAAATAACATTAAAAAAAAGTCACCAGCGACAGAATCCGAGACGCCGAGTGTATATCTTTTCGTCGTGAGCGGTCACCCATCCAACTAGTGTCCGCACTTTTCGCTGCTTAACTTCGTTGATTGGTCAGTGTCCTCGAGTCCTCATCTGCTGCACGCTTCTGTGGTTAAGAATATTATTACTATGTATTAGTGTTCATATGAAGTTTGATGGAATAAAGGTATATTACTTTTCAATAAGAAAGAGCTTGAATAAATAAGATTTTATAATTGTATTATTCTTTTCTCAATATTTTTCTAAATTTATGATTGTATCTTTTGATAAATATTATTTGATAAGACAATCAATTAATGTAGGATGAATAAACATTCATATAATTATTTATTTATTTACATTTATTTATTTATTATTTATTTCTTGCATAGACGCAAATTGATATTAGTATCAATTTGCGTCTATGCAAGAAATAAATAATAAATAAATAAATGTAAATAAATAAATAATTATATGAATGTTTATTTATCCTACATTAATTGATTGTCTTTCATTTACTTTAATAATCTGTGCTTTTTAATAAACAGTATAGTTTATAACTTGCTCAACATACTCTGGAGACTAAATGAAATAATTTATTGATTTAATAATTGAACAAATTACAATTTTTGTCCATTTATTCACAAATAAATTTTCAAGTCCCTATAAATGCAGGAGACGGAAATTTTTCTAAGTCTTGTTCGTCATTAAAAATGACGGAAAAGTTCCGTCAAAAAGACGTTGAATTTTGACGTCCAAGGTACGTCGTAAATATGACGTCCCTGCGACGCGTCAAGAGACACGGTAGTGTCTCGCGGCATGTTCATTCAAGTCGTCAGAACGACGCCGCCAGCGCTGTCGCCGCGAGCACCCGTGTATCTTTACAGGAAAAATGTCTGCCCCCTTCACCCCTCAATTTTAACATCGAATTTTCTCAATAAATATACGGTTATAACCAAAACTATGCTTAGTTACGCCATATAAATCGACTATTCTCTATCGATAGAGACCAGAGTAAATGTTGTAAGTTACATATTAACAGATATTTTTCCTTAGCAACACAAAGCCACGCCCCTCGCGCCTCGAAAGTCGAGAATCCGATTTCTCGGGCGATATATATATGTCAAAATCTCACAAAAATTCCGCCTGTCTTCGGCGATATTCGGCCATGGTCGGAAATATGTACACAGATGCGGCCACACGCATACGCCATCAAAAATGTATGTGAGAGTGTGTGAGAGAATATATTCCTTGAATGTTTAGTTGTTTTTCAAAATTAATAAAATATTTCCATTCGCGAAACGATTTCCCTCGCATTTTTTCGATCCTCGGACGCGCTTGTTAATAAAAAGTAAAAATTCAGTGTAATCGGAGTAGTGAATCTCAATAGTGGTGAATGTGACAGACGCTCTGACAGCTAGCTATTATCAAATCGTTTGGATTTTTTTTTAATAATCAAGATAGTGCACGGAAGCAGTGTCATTTTTCTCTGGTTGCTGGTGCATGAAGAGCAGGAAAGGAGACATCTCTGTATCTCAGAAGAAGTGGCATCAGATAAGTTACTTCCAAACTGACTGTCTTAACCTCATTTTCATCCCTTATACAGATCAAATATCTTTGTGGTTATTCTATTTTTTGTTTTCAGCGCCATACGAGAACGGGACGGATTGATGGAAATTTGATTTTTCTTCGCAGTCAAAAATCAACCTGGGTAGAAAAGAATTCTCTAGAATTGCGGTACAATGCCACGGTATGAATATCAGGTTCTACCGACATGACATGCTTCGACAAGGTCTGTATCAACTTTAGCGGTATATTGGGGGCACTGCACTAATCCTGTGGTACATTTTTCTATCTGGGGAAGCATATTATTATGGTAGTACAGCTGTACAGCGTTCCGATAATATACCGTCTTCCCGTACTGACAGTATACATGCATTTTTTTTACCTCCAATATGCCGGAATTAAAAATCTCTAGAACTCTGCGGTACAATGCCACGGTAGGAATATCAGGTTCTACCGACATGACATACTTCGACAAGGTCTGTATCAACTTTAGCGGTATATTGGGGGCACTGCACTAATCCTGTGGCACATTTTTCTATCTGGGAAAGCATATTATTATGGTAGTACAACTGTACAGCGTTCCGATAATATATAATTGGAACTTTTGATAATACGAAAGGGGGAATATATCGATAAAGAAAGGATAATAAAATAATTACTTCATTATTTTAATCCAATTCTATCGTCTCCTACTTTTCTACCACGGCTTCCCCAGATAGAAAATTGTGCCATATAGGATTAGTGCAGTGCCCCCAATATAATGCTAAAGTTGACACAGACCTTGTCGAAGCATGTCATGTCGGTAGAATTTGATATTCCTACCGTGGCATTGTACCGCAGAGTTCTAGAGATTTTTAATTCCGGCATATTGGAGGTAAAAAAAAATGCATGTATACTGTCAGTACGGGAAGACGGTATATTATCGGAACGCTGTACAGCTGTACTACCATAATAATATGCTTTCCCAGATAGAAAAATGTGCCACAGGATTAGTGCAGTGCCCCCAATATACCGCTAAAGTTGATACAGACCTTGTCGAAGCATGGCATGTCGGTAGAACCTGATATTCATACCGTGGCATTGTACCGCAATTCTAGAGAATTCTTTTCTACCCAGGTTGATTTTTGACTGCGAAGAAAAATCAAATTTCCATCAATCCGTCCCGTTCTCGTATGGCGCTGAAAACAAAAAATAGAATAACCACAAAGATATTTGTTCTGTATAAGGGATGAAAATGAGGTTAAGACAGTCAGTTAGGAAGTAACTTATCTGATGCCACTTCTTCCGAGATACAGATGTCTCCTTTCCTGCTCTTCATGCACCAGCAACCAGAGAAAAATGACACTGCTTCCGTGCACTATCTTGATTATTAAAAAAAAATCCAAACGATTTGATAATAGCTAGCTGTCAGAGCGTCTGTCACATTCAGCACTATTGATATGACCGATGTTTTTCGGACTGAAACGTCTATTTGGTTCGTGTCCCTGCTATTTGGTTCAATCTCTGCTATTTGGTTCGAGTACCGGCTGTCGGTATTGTCACCGAATTTTAGGGAACCATCTTGGAATTTTAGGGAACCATCTTGGATCCGATGGCGCCAACCGATATGCAATGTGCTACGCTGGCGTGTACCTATGGAAAGGGACAGATTGTATGGAACAACATACATACAGGGTCAGTCGCTCTATACCGTATGTCCCACTCTGTACGGGCCAGTTTGAAGTTACCTTCGGGGAGGCTTGGTCGGTACTTGAGTCATTTAATACCGGTAGAAGTCGAGTCGGTAGTTAGAGTTGGTGTCAATTCCGGTGATCGAAGCGTCTAACTTTGAAATTATGAATTTGTGAATAATGGAAATTACTCACCATTATTCACAAATTCGTAATTTCGAGATTAGACGCTTCGATCTCCCGAATTGACACCAACTCTAACTACCGACTCGACTTCTACCGGTATTAAATGTTTCGATTACCGACCAAGCCTCCCCGAAGGTAACTTCAAACTGGCCCGTACAGAGTGGGACATACGGTACACGCCAGCAAATGGGTTGCATATCGCTCGGCGCTTAGGAGATACCGATGATTCCTGTACCTTAAAAGTCATTTTTTTACGGACAGGACATGAGCTAGATCCTCTTCGGTTGCACCTGTACGAGATGACATGTCAGAAAATCGTGAGTCTTCATGAAAATCTTCTAACCTACTCGTTCTGCAATAATACACTTAGTAATAAAAAGCTATTCTCCTACATGTATAGGTACGTATTCTCCTCATGAATAAATTCCAAAAAGTAGTGAAATCCCCCCACAAAAACAGATTCTCTGTAAAAAAGGCGGCATATTCATTCAGTGCCAACAAAAATTGATACGTAAAATACTCTCCAAAAAAGATTTGAAATCAATTAAGATCGCCATGTTCAAGAGTTATATATAAAAAGTAAAAGGCATCATTTGAAAGGGAAATTATTGTAAATCAAGTGACTACAAAATTCGACTAAAAAAATTTATAAAAAAATTTTAATAAAAAAGAACTTACCGCGTTTTTTCCCTTCAAAATAAAAAATTCACACACAGAATTATACTCGATGTTTATGCACTTATGATTTTAAATAAATTCATACACTTATATGATACCACCAGTATACCGAATTTCGTACGAGAAACCGATCAGGCGGGGGCCTTCTGAATTTCTCTGAATTTGACTTCGGCAGTGCAATTTATGAATCACTCTAACACCGTCCAAGCACTACCAATATTCGGTATAGTGGACAAAATATGAAAACTTAAACGCGGCAAGTTCTTTTTTATTAAAATTTTTTTATAAATTTTTTAGTCGAATTTTTTAGTAACCTGATTTACAATAATTTCCCTTTCAAATGATGCCTTTTACTTTTTATATATAACTCTTGAACATGGCGATCTTAATTGATTTCAAATCTTTTTTAGAGAGTATTTTACGTATCAATTTTTGTTGGCACTGAATGAACATGCCGCCTTTTTTTTACAGAGAATCTGTTTTTGTGGGGGGTTAATATTACGACAACTGACGTCTGAAACCCTATACTGACCAAAAAATGACGTCTGAGACGTTATTCTAACGTCAGTGTGCTACCTGGGAAGTGACCTAAAAAACCTCCTATACCAAATTTGATTTAAGTCCATTAACTGTTTGAAAATCATGATCTCTGGCTGGTTTTGTCAACTCGGTATTATTTAAAATTCTTTTCCTTAAAAAGTGGAGCAAAGTGGAGTCCAATTATGCCTGATTACAAAACTACACAGGCTTGTCTTCCTTACACATATATTATTTTAGCCGGGAAATGCCGGGAAATACAATAAAACGCCTGAAGTTTTAATAGCATTGAGAATGAACGTATTTATCAGGTAACGATAGAAATCGGACTGGTCGTGCGGCCATGTTTTTACCGAGAACGCGATGAAAGCGTTATACCAGACTATTTTCCGATCCCTCCCGACTACCAAACAATAATTACTTTTGACTCGTGCCTTCCTTTACAAATTTGATTTATGACCGCACAGATAGGTACAATTTCCCACTGTGCGACGGTTGATTTTCGAGCATGCTTCCTGAGGCGGGGTTGAAAAAGGGAATGCTTATAAGCAAGTATGGATGGTGTTTGTATATAAGCATGCTAGTATCCATCAGTCGTGTTCCGTCGCGTCTAGTTGAACTTAATAAAAAAATCTATTTGAGATGAAAAGGAATTTATTCTCATTGAATAAAACTCTATTTGAATTAGATAAATGTTCTACTAGGTTCGTACTCGATTAAAAAGATGCAAAACATTAATTTAATGTAAATAGACTTTTATTCGACGTAAATAAATGTCTATTTATCTCAAATAAATTTTCTCTTATATAGGTTCGTATTTAACTACACCTCTTCCCCCAGAGTACCTACTTGATTATGGCGAAAGAAATATTTCTTTGGGCCAAGTAAATATTTATTAGCTATTACTCTATTTTTATTTGAATGAAAGAGACATTGTAATAATTAATTTATATTTACTTGGCCCAACAAAATATTTCTTCCTCCGTAATCAAGTATACATTTATTAAATGCAAATAAACTCTTTTCTCAGTATACGAAGTAACTTTGATCGAGCGAGCGAGGTATTCGCTAAACTGACAAATTTCTAGAAAATTATAAACGGAATCAAGGAATTTTACTTCCGAATTTGACCGTGATAAAAAATTAATCGCTATTTCTCAGAATTTCATGTACATTATATAAATTATATTTTCTCTTTTATTTTTGAGCGCGATAACAAATATTCGCCAGTTGCAGTTTTTCACGAATTACAGCCGGCCTGCTACAGATAGCCTGCTAGTAAATAGCACGTGTATTCGAGTGCTTGCTTTAAGCATGCTTATTTAGAAGCATGCTTAAAAGTAGCATGCTAATATCAAGCACGTGTGAACAGTTAATGATGTTTAAACTACAAGCTAAGTGTTATTGGCTAAGCGTACTCCAAGCTATATGCGAAAACTATGGTTTATAATTGTTAATACTTTGTTAGACAAACACATAACATGAAAGAATTAACCCGATCCAGCGGTATTTGACCACCACTAATATTCTTTCACATTGTATTTATTTAATAAAGCATTAACAATTATAAGTCATAGTTTTTGGGTATAATTTTGGGTGCGCTTTAGCCAATAACACTTGGTTTGTAGTTTAAGTAGGTATCACTAATCTTGGAAATATCCTACAGCAAAAATTTGGCCGCATAGGGGCGCTACATACAAGCCTTACCATCACCGTAAACCGAAACAAATATATTATATTAGAAGCGTTGAAGAAAATCGTTAAAAAATTAATAATTCACTTGACGCGAGCTCAGGATTTTGACTTAAGCCCGGTTTACGAACACCAAGCCGGGCTTACGCGTGTCGGTGAGAAAGTATCTTCCAAAATAAAGGAGAAAGTATTTCGATTTGCCATAAAAGGCCACGCAAGACTTTGAAAGGCTCTCTGACTACGATTCTCCGCGTAGTTACAACGTTGGATCATCAGTTTCCTCATCCGTCATCTCGCGTCGAATCTATATCCTCCCGGCTTGGGTTATTGACTCGGAAGGAAAAAATAGTAAATAATAAATGGATTCTCCTTCCGTACAGTCACGGCCCGGTCCAACAAAGTAGGTAGAGTCTCTCGCGAGTAGCAAGGTTTCGCCGGGCGATGACCGCGCGCGCGCGCGCGCGACGACTAATTTTAAATAGGTATAGCTCAACGTCTTTCCGCGCGGCCCCTCGCACTTTCCTCCTCTACCTAGCGCTTTCATTATTTCAAACCTCTCCGACTTACCCCGCGCGCGCGTTCTCGTTTCTCATTTTCATCATCTCTCTCGGTCTTCCGCGCCGCCGTCTCCTCGCTTCCTGCGGTAAACATTAACGGCTTCGACAAAGCCGTCGTAAATTCCAATCTCTCGCGAGTAATGACCTCTCGCCCAAAGTCGACTGTCGCCTCTCCTTTTAATTTACGCGACTGTGTAGGAAATAGCGACACTGATCGTCGACTTTCATTCGCGATTTTTCCTTTCGATTTTACTACGGTTTATCCAGAATCTGCACATCGGAGTTATTTGTATCCCAAATTGACCCCCGTGTTTACGGAACCACGAAAAAACCGAAGAATTTTCAAATGTAGAACGCGCGTATTAACTTGGGCTTACGATATCGGCGGAGAAATGCGCGCTTGTGTGTGATATATGCACCGAACGAGACCCGTGGAGAAAGGGTGTAGTAGGGTGAGCATATGAAAATATCCTTTAGATCAATGTGCCTGTAGATTAGACAACTTTTGAAGGGTTCCCGAGTCAAAATTTTCCACCTATTTTAAACCTCAAGATCCCATTCTCTTTAGGTTTTGCGGGTCTACATTAGATCATAATTCAAATATATTTAATATATAATTTAAAACCTAATCTAAACTTAAAAATGGCACTTAATTCCAGTTATGCCACTTTTAGGCTATGATTAGGTCAATTTGAAAAATTAAAAAAGCTTCAACATAACCCACAAGACCTAAATGGCAGTAAATATCGGCGAACCAGTTTTAAACCTATATGACCTAAAAGGTGCTGTAATATAATATATATATATGTTATGAATTAATTGAAATTACATATAAAACAATTTATTTATTGATAAATTTATTTATTTTAGTATTCATGAAAATCTCAAAGGCGTTTGGAACAAATCAATGAAAGTATTATTGAAGAAAATATCGACTCACGAATAAATATTATAAAAAACCTCAGAATAATTTTCAGGCCGTCTTTTTGCGTTTCGCTTATAGATTCATTCTATTGCGAAGTGCTTTGCGTTTGTTGTATGCCAATTTATTAATTTCGTTGATTAATTTTTTTTATCCACGGTTGGACAAACTCGCTTAACCCATTCTGTAAAGTAATCGCAATTTATTAGTCGATAAGATATATTTAATGTACCTATTTTAATTCAAAAATTTTGTATTTGATTTAACATATAATCCTTTGAATAATCGATGATCGATTGCAGGACGACCACCACGTAAACCTTTTGCCGAATAATTCCGTAAGCTTGCTCCATAGACTTCAATCAGTATTTCACGTACTAAAGCCTTCCATCGTTCTTCATCGGTATCAATGTGCGTAATTTGAATGTTGATTACGGCGATTATGGCTTTTGATAGATAAAATTTACTATTTGGCGATATCTCTTCCTGTAAAATTACATTTATTCGTTATAAACATCTTTTAAACTAATTATATTGATAAGTAAATACTTTATCTCACGAATATTTTTAATTAAAATTTTATTTACCATGTACTCTGACGGCTCTAAATAAACTGGGTTCATCTATAAAAAAGGGAAAATAACTAATTAATTAATTATATATAATTATAATTAAGTGTTAATGAAAGTTAAAAAAAAAAAGATTTGTCTGACTAACTGAGAAACATTTTTTACCTCAATTTTTCCATTTGGTTCACCAGTGTTCCCTTGACTAATTTCAAAAACATATCTCATGGCTTTCAGCAACAGTTCTTGGTGAGCAATGTCTTTCTCGGTCACTATTAAATAAAAGACATTATAACTATGTATTACATTAATTAGTAACACGTATAATTACACAATAAATGAGTTTACTTTTTACGTCAGTGTATAAGACAACTATTATTATGTAATGTATATTTGTTGATTAAATTCAGTTTCTGGAGTAAATATACCTTCCCAATTTATCATGCCAGCCATGGCTCACACGGGTCCATCATCATATTTTTCTTCGACCGTATTGCCTCCATCATCTGAATCTTCACTCTTATTTGATGTTCGGTCATTATCATCTGCGGGTTGTGTTGTTGTTGTTGTGTTGTTCGTTAACATAAACTGATCTGCCTGAGCGTAGGGATGATTTGTTATTTTCGTTGTTATAACCATTATTATCAAAATTATGTATATAAGAAGAGGGAGGTTGTGATTCGTCATTTTGTCTTACTGCATATTGTTAGAATCATTTGGCACACAGGGCAGCTTATTTTGTGAAATTATACTTCCTTCATTGTCAGTCAAATTTAGAAGATACTCGTTACTTCTATTAGAATCAATATTGAGTAATTCGTGTAAGCTCCGTCCTTCTGTTGAGCTGTTATAGTTTGCGCCAAGCTACTCAAATGCGTCACATTATCAAATGACTCATAAGCTGTGGCATTGCCATGATCACTATCGAAATATTGAGGTAACGCATGGGTATTACAGGGTCTTCATAAATGATTACAGACCACGTGACAAGCCACGTGACCTACGCGCATATGTTATTGGTTGAGAGCTCGGACTAGCTCGGTTGAGTACCAATTGTGCAATGTTGGTTGGATATGCCCGTAGGGCACGTGGTGCGCGTAGGTCACGTGGTCTGTAATCATTTACAAAGACCCTGTATATCGGTCGCTGAGTTTGTAGGCATGACATTTGCCGTGGAACATGAAGCCTCATATTCACCACTTGTCACTGTAGACACTTGGCAAAGATGAATTTGAAAAATTGCTGTAAATTGGTTTCTCCTGTAAAATCCGTTTAGATAAATCATTTTTATGCAATTTGTTCATATTACTCAATACTCTCAACTCTTGAGCTTTCTCTTTTTTTTTCATGTAGGACACTGGTAGAGAATATCTTCTTTACCGGGTCGTGCAGTTCTCCAGATGAGGTTACAATCATTTGGTTCAGCTCGTCTTTTTCAGCTGAAAGAAACATGTGATTATGAAATGACAAATATCGACAATAAAATTGATAGGTAATGATAAAGCATAAAATAGATGTGCCAAATATTTAGAATGAATGAACTTTTTGAAATAAAATTTTAATTATATTCACATGATGTGTTAGAAATGTGAATAAGAAAGAACAAAAAGATTGAAAACTGAGCTCATTTTTTTATTTTAGGAATCGTAATATACAATGACTGTACAAGTGTAATACTTACTGCCAACTGCGAGTATTTTAGCTGGCAGTCGCATTGTCTTCCCTTTAGCTGTTTTCCATAGGAGGTTAACCGTACTTCCTATTTCTCGTTTTCCTGGGATAGATGCCAATCCACAACACTTGTTGATCCACAATTGGCCCACCAAACTAATGCGAATTTCTTTTTTCGTCCTTTTGCCATTATTTTTAGTTTCTTGCACTAATTTTTTGATCGGAAACGCACACCACTCATTTACCTAAAACAAATAACTATACAAGATGGCCGACGTGTGAGCCATCGTATTCGCATATGTGACTCTTACTTGCACGGCAATGGTGAGTAATTGCCATTATTCACAAATTCACGATTTCGAGGTTAGACGCTTCGATCTCCCGAATTGACACCAACTCTAACTACCGATTCGACTTTGTTACGTACTGAGCCGGTCCAGGTCGTCTGTAGATGGCGAGTCCGTGCCCATGGAGCGATAAGGCACTCTGCTTCAAAGGTGCGGAAACGGGTAACGAATAAACTGAACACTGCACTCACTGTAAGACTGATATATATATAGGTACAGATATATTCAAGAGATACAAGATGCGTTGATGACTGATACAATTAAGACAAGGCAAGAGAAGTCCCCGGAAGCCTCCTGGCTTCGTCTTATATAGTTCGGAACGTAGCGACTTTTCGATCAACGGAGGGGATAGCGTGGGCGACATTAATTAGAGAAGGCTAATTAGAGAAGGGTGGAGGAACAGCCGATGACGCTGGGGCTGTCCGAGTCCATGTCCGAAGGTCAAAGGTACCGTTGCTAACGGTTTCACGAGCGCCGCACTTAAACCAGTCAAAGGGTCTCGCCGTATTTCCATATGAAAAATGCCTCGGCACCAATTAACTTTGTTAAACCTTTTATTTATTGCTTTTTATCCAAAATACCTCAACAACAAATTTCAGACCGCTAACTTCACGTAGAGAGGAAATAGGGGGTAAACAACAATTAACGTTACTATTTTTTTTCTCTGGAAGTATAAAAGATATCAAAGTCGTTCAAAAACTAAATTGTAGGCCTTCGTGAGTAGTATATCATATATTTTTTGACGGCATAAAAACACTGTTTAAGGTGTTAATTAAAAAAAATATTGTTTGCAATGGAAAATTTATAACAATCGCTGGAGATACACCAACCAAAAAAATCATATGGAATCATCTATTAGTCAGCTATTATGGAAAACAATTGCCAAATAGTTTAATTTGGTGGAACATAGTAAACAAATTGAAAAACCTTTAACACGTTCACGCCGGCGCGGTACGTACGCGTAGGTCCTGTTTGCCCCATCCTCCCCTATGTGTTTAACAATATCCTCGATTTAGCCGGCATAAACGCATGGGTTCTGTACAAAGGAGGTAATATTTTTTAATTATTGTTCCTGTTATATTATTCAAATTATCTATATTTAACTGATAATTTGAAATCCCGACAGTTTTGGCAATTATTTGCATTCAAACGCAAAGGTGTCAAAAAACACCTTTTGGTCGAAATAGGTGTACACAAAATCGTGGTAGAAATAGTGTTAATGTTCTTTGAAATACGAGTAGTATTTTCACACTGGATTCCTATTATTTTTCGCTATTCGAATATTATTATGTTTGGAACATGAAGTATATAATAGGGTGACAACAAAAATTCGTTCTCAAATTCTTTGAGATTTGCCTGGTTTCCAGATGAAATTTTGGTAAACTTCATAGTTGTAATCATCGAAACGAGTACGAAACGCATTCACTAATCAGCTGAGCACAATATTCAAAATCACTTCTATTAAAACAATCAAAACAATATGTTTACCACTGGCCGTAGTTGTGAGTGTTGCTTGTTACTCGTTATCAGATAGTTCATACACAGCTCAGTATTAGTATTATAAAGTTAATGGGTGAATGCCCCCAAATGAAAGAAAACAGTTTTCCATTTTGGTAAAAAAAAACAATATTATTGAGAGAAAACTAGAATAAAAGCTTGGTTTACCATTTAAAAACAAATATTTACAGGAGATAGTTCATTTATATCATTATTTTTTATTTTATTTAGCTTTTCTTTAAATTTAGCAGCAGGGGAATGACTCAAAAAGTTGAGGACTTAAAGCAAATTCGGTATAGGGGTTTTTTTGGGTCGCTGATCACGATTCTGAAGTCGGATTTAAAAAATTCAAGATAGCGAATCCAATATGGCGGACGAGATTTTTGAAAATCGACGGATTCATGCCAAATTTGGTATAGGGGTTTCTTTTGGATCGCTGATCACGAATATGAAGTATTATTTGCAAAAATTCAAAATTTTCGAAAATCTCGTCCGCCATGCTTGATCCGCCATTTTGAATTTCTGATATCTGATTTCAGATTCGTGATGAGCGACCTAAATAACCCTCCTGTATACCAAATTTGGCACAAATACGTCGATTATTTAAAATCTCGTCCGCCATATTGGATCCGCCATCTTGAATTTTTGAAGTCCGACTTTAGATTCGTGATCAGCGATCCAAAAAATCCCCTATACCGAAATTGGTTTAAGTCCATTAACTTTTTGAAAATCATGATCTCTGGCTGGTTTTTTGAGACTAAAACAAAAATGTGATGTGATGGCCAAATTTTGACACCGGATTCGTGATCAGGAGGCAAAATTACTACGGATAACATATATCGCATCAAAAGTATACCCTACTTTTTTTGTGTGTGTGACTGTGCATAGTTTTTTGAGGTTAAACAAAAATTGTGACGTGATGGCCAAATTTTGACCCGGACTCGTGATGAGGAGGCAAAATTACTACGGATAACATATGTCGCATCAAATGTATACCCCACTTTTTTTTGGTGTGATATATACGCGTGTGATATATATGTTTATATACGCGTTGATACCGCGATGTCGTCACAGTGACCAAGCAAACAGAGAGTAGTGTCATATCGGTAGGTCGGAGGTGAACCCGCGATAGAAATTTTAATAGGTATGTGTTCTCGTATAACTACACGACAATCGCTTATTTTGTATACAAAGTTGCTTCTTGTTGAGATCATTGCGAATAACGAAATGAGATAGTGCGTATCGTATACCGAGAAAAGAGTTTATTAATGGTTAATAAAAGTCATTTTAAATACGGCAAGATAAATATTTCGTTTCGACAAGAAAATATATGTTTAATATTAAAATGTTTATTTTATTCAAACGGATGCTTCAAAAGATTTAATTGTGCCAAATAAATATTACCATAGTTAACGAATATTTACTTGGTCCAATGAAGTGTTTATTTCGACATATTTAAATAAACATTTATTAACTACAAATAAACTGTTTTCTCGGTGCATGCGTAATTCGTCACGCGACTTCAAGATCGACGCGGCAGTTACAGCCCCTGCGTAGGAATAATTAACTCGAATACGAATTCACCGGAGTGACATCTACTCGCGTAGAGCGGGAAAAAACATCGGATTTCGGGAAAATTATTCGTTCGAACGTGCGAAGCTGCGAGGAAAATTATTCGATCGAGAACACTTCTATTCAACTTAAATATGACAGATCGTATAGGGAAAAAACAGGTAGTCCTGAATACTTTGATAGCCCCTGCATAACATTACCAACTACAGGCATTAGGGGCCATTGAAGTGCGTCCGGTGCTACCTGACTTTCCCCTAAATTTATTCTAATAGACGTTGCCACTTTATCATATCTGTAGTCTAAAACGATGTCCAACACTTGCGGCCGGAGTAACAGCAGGCAGTAGTTACGATCCGTCATACATACGTCGACCGTCATATATTGTTTCCGATAAGAGCCGTCACACATGAAACTCCATAAGCAGTAACCGTATAAGGATTGATCAGTCAGGAAGCCTGCATAAGAACGTCATCTGGTGCTGTAAAAAAGTTCCACAAGATTAATTTGCCGAATACTTCTCTAGTAGAAATTGAATCGAGGCAGTCTCACGGCACTTTAAATTTTTTCCCGATTCAAGGAAGGTGCTTTCCAATTTTTCCTGATTCCAACAAGGTACTGTTGAGACGGACTAGAAGTATTATATAATTCTTCTGACGCATCAGCAATATTAATTTACATTGCCTATAATTTGAAAGGGTTTTCGTAATCCATTTTTACACGTATTTATTATATGTATTTCCCTAGTAATAACGTACGCGCTTCGCCCACACCTCGTTTATTTGTTATTACTTAATCACATAGATTTCTATACTTGGACGATTAACAAATGCTATTCACTCACGCTTTCGAGATAGCAAATACCTACGGCTAATAAAATTTACGTAAAAATGAAATTCATTGTGACATGTCATTTGATGATTATAAAACGTCACTTACGTGTTGAAAGTAATATTTCACGCTTTCAAGATTCGATATAGCGAATATCGATATGTGAAGTCAGCCAATAAAATTATCGGGAAAGTGACTTCACTTTTCACGATTCGTTGTAGTATCAAGAGACACGGCAGTGTCTCGCGGCATGTTCGTTCAACGTCGCAGCACCCGTGTATCTTTACAGGAAAAATGTCTGCCCCCCCTTCACCCCTCAATTTTTACATCGAATTTTCTCAATAAATATATGGTTATAACCAAAACTATGCTTAGTTACACCATATAAATTGATTATTCTCTATTGATAGAGACTAGAATAAATTTTATAAGTTACATATTAACAGAGATTCATCCTTAACAACGCGAAGCCACGCCCCTCCCGCCTAAACCTCGAAAATTTTAGATTTCTCGGCCGATATCTATATGTCAAAATGTTACAAAAATTCCGGCAATCTTCGGCGTAAGTCGGCCATGATCGGAAATGTGTATCCATAGATGCGATCAAACACACACACGCGCCATTGAATGTGTTAGATATATTTCAGCTTTCATCGTCTGTTCGGCGATGATCGGAAATACGCACACAAATGCGACCACACGCATACGCCATCAAATGTATGTGAGAGAATATATATGTATGACTTCAAATGCCTGTATCTCCTTTCCTAATTACTTAAAAAATATTTTTTCTTTTTCCTTGAGTTCAGAAAATTATAGCGAGCATTTCCATTACTGCAATTATTTCCATGCAATAACATATATTATGGTCTCATGCCGATTATATATGTTCAATTGCTCGTTTCATATGGTGACAGTAAATGTATCAAGCTGTCAAAATAGCTTAAAAAAAAAGAAGGAAATCATGACTCTATATTATCGACTATCGGATTATTGTATCGGCTATAGGTATGACTTTGATCGGTTTGCCCGCGGACATACTGCAGTTATTTATAGAAATCCTTTCACGAACGAATTGTTCTGGGGAAAATATATATATTATCGAAACATTAATTATAAAATCATTTCAAAATATCACGAGAATAAATCAAAAGTAACGTGGTTATAATTAATTGACTCGTATCGGTATAAAATGTGAGAGTTTAATTTTGTGGTAATAAAAAGCTATTCTCCTACATGTACATATTCTCCTCATGAATAAATTCCAAAAAGGAGTTAAATCTTGTCACAAAAACAGATTCTCTGTACAAAAAAGGCTGGCGGCATGTTCCTTCAGTGCCAACAAAATTGATACGTAAAATACTCTCCAAAAAAGATTAGAAATAAATTAAGATCGCTATGTTCAATATTTATATATAAAAAATAAAAGGAATTATTTGAAAAGAAAATTATTGTAAATCAAAAGTCTCTAAAAAATTCGACGACAAAAAATGTATAAAAAAACTAGCAGCCCGTCCCGGCTTCGCACGGGTGGATTGTGAATTGATTTTGGCCGTCATTTGACGAATTTTTAGCAGATATCTATAGATATAACCAAAGATTTAACAAATCTAATATCACCATTATATAGCCACGGAAAAATCCTAGACCCTACTATCAAAAAGAATTTTTATAAGGCCCATAGCTTTCATGGTACGAAGCCGAACTGTAGTTGACCTCAATTTTACCTCCGTTGACCATAAAGGTCACATTAAAAAAATCGTCAACGACATATTTGAACGTAAAATTTCCCTCTCTTTTCATTTCCTTTATCAAAAATAAGGATTCCCATTTAAGGTCATGGTCAAGGTCAAATCCAATATGACCATTGTGTAGCCATAGAAAAACCCTAAAATTTTTGTATTAAACATTTTTCTCTAAAATTATTTCCCGCTGAGATAATTAGCCGTACCGTGACTTTTTGAACACCCTGCAGAATATTTACTAACTTAGAAACCTTCGCGGGCATGAATTCAACCATTCCCCAAAGTTTCATCACAATCGGATTAACGGTTTAGGAAGGGATAAGAGACATACAGACAGACAGACCTTGAAGGTCATCGTCAAGATCAAATCCAATATGACCATTGGGTAGCCATGGAAAAATCCTAAAAGTTTTGTATTAAACATTTTTCTCTAAAATTATTTCCCGCTGAGGTAATCATCCGTACTTGGACTTTTTGAACACCCTGTATAAGATTTACTAACTCAGAAACCTTCGCGGGCATTCGTCCAACCATTCCCCAAAGTTTCATCGCAATCAGATGAACGGTTTAGATTGAAGTTCCATACAAAATATATTGGAAAATTGTTAAATTTTTTTTCGAACACCCTAATCACCTAGCGGTATGATATATATCCTATGCCTATTCTCATACCTACCGAATAAGTATAACAAATTTCATAAAAATCGGTCGAGCCGTTTCTTAGAAATTCGAGGCCAAACAACAGACACGAGATTTTTATATATAAAGATTTCCATAAAAAAGAACTTGCTGCGTTTTTTCCTTCGAAATAAAAAATTCAAACAGAAAATTATATTCGATGTTTATGCACTTATGATTTTAAATAAATTCATACACTTATATGATACCACCAGTATACAGTATGTCCCATTGGTAACGTAAGTATTTGAATTTCCCTGACATTTGACTTTTGTAGTGCTTGGAACGGTGCTGTACCGCATGTCCGAGCCCAAACCGCTCAAGCGCCGATACCTATGGTCGATAACTTGAAATTTGTTTTCGGCAGTGTTTGCCAACGGTTGAAAATTTGATAGTTAGAGATGGCTTGAGAAGAGTGCGCTGTGTGTACTGCGTGAGAGCGAAAAGTGTCAAACGTCTGATTTCTCGATAGCTGTCAATTCAAGAGATCGAAGTATTGAATAATAGACGAAACACTTCGATCTCCCGAATTGACAGCTATCGGGGAATCAGACATTTGACACTTTTCGCTCTCACGCAGTACATACAGCGCACTCTTCTCAAGCCATCTCTAACTATCAAATTTTCAACCGTCGGCAAACACTGCTGAAAACAAATTTCAAGTTATCGGCCATAGGTATCGGCGCTTGAGCGGTTTGGGCTCGGACATGCGGTAGTTAGAGTTGGCTTCAGAAGAGTGCGCTGCGTTCTTACGAGCCGTATTTCGAAACCTGTATGATTATTTCTCATTACTTCTACACATTATTGACCATTATTTACAAATTCAGTTAATTTCGAGGTTAGACGCTTCGATCTCCCGAATTGACAGTTCCCGGGAAATCAGACGTTTTACACTTTTTGCTCTCGAAACACGGCTCGTAAGAACGCAGCGCACTCTTTTGAAGCCAACTCTAACTACAGCACCGTTCCAAGCACTGAAACAGTCAAATGTCAGGGAAATTCAAATATTGCGTTACCAATGGGACATACTGTATAGTGGAAAAAATATGAAATCTTAAACGCGGCAAGTTCTTCTTTATGACAATTTTTTTATAAATTTTTTGTCGTCGAATTTTTTAGTAACTTTTGATTTACAATAATTTTCCTTTCAAATGATGCCTTTTATTTTGATGTGAAACATCTTATGCCGCGCTTCGGGGGTGAGACCGGCTGCTCGTGAAACGTCGCTGGAGTGGCTAAATACGCTAAGGCCAGGCGAACGTTGAACATTGCCTCTATATCTATATCTATTCTATATATAGATATAGAGGCAACGGTCACCCTGCGTCTCCTCACTGAACTGCGTCCCAACGTTCGCCTGGCCTAACTCGGGACGCATCGACTCTCTCCGCCACGACTCGATGGTCCCTTTCACCGAGCTCTAGCTTAACTACTTACTACTACACGCTCACTGTATCGGTGTACGAAGCAGTATTTACCCTCATTAATGAAAGCATGAGGATTGATTGATCATTGGTTAGCACGTTTAAAAATAACATTTAAATACCGTTTGTATAGGAAAATTGTTAGATGTGAAACATCGAAATTCTTCTTTCTAGAAAGTGTGCGATAGCAAGGATGGACCACGCATCCGTTGAAAGAATACGTGCGCCAGTGCGCATTTGTATTTATGACTGTGATACCATTAAACGGTACGAACCGTTGTGTCGAATTCCGTTTATCGCGAGACGGAACAGCGACTGATGGCAGAGTTAAGAGAGAGTAAACTAAATGCGCTTTTTGAATTAGACACAACGGTTTGTACCGTTTAATAGTATCACAATTATAAATACAAATGCGCACTGGCGAACGTGTTCTTTCGTTTTCAGCTAGATTTACTCAAGTGGACACAGCATTGAGAACAATCTAGCGAGAGTTAGTCTAGAATCTCGGTTGAGAAAAATAAATCTAGCTAGATTGCAGTGGATACACGATAAAAATGTACTGCCAGAGAAATTTCAGTCTATTTGACCGGCTAAATAGATAGTAACTCAGTCTAGCGAGAGTGATAGGCGCCGGGTCGCAAGCGAAGGGCCTCGACCGCGTGCTCAGATTTCAGGAGCCTCGCGGGAGGCAACAGAAACCCTCTGCCTTTTATGCTCTCCTCGGACAAAGTGCAGACCCGCAATAAATTCGACTATTGCGGTGCACGTGTACTTCTTCGGGGATAGGACCAACCGAACGGCGCTGAATCTGCGTACTCTCCCGGCGCCAATTTTCATGCTCCAGCTCGGTGGTTTCGAAGAATTTCCTTCTCCCACCATGCATAGCAAAACAAAGTCGAAGCATATACCCCTGCCCCGCTAGCCGCTTTTACAATCACTTACTGTTCGCAATTCTCTGTGTAAAGACCAACTCCTGCTCGAGACTCAATAGACATTTTTGTATATATTTTGATGCAAATTAATTGCAATCTCAAACTTTGTTTATATTGATTTCCACTTCCTTCATTTTTGTATATATTTTGATGCAAATTTTTGTGTACATTTTGATGCAAATTAAAGAATCACTTTATTTATTGCAATCTCAATCTTTGTTTACATTGATTTCCACTTCCTTCAACACACCAACCTTCCTATCGCATAGTTTCAACAAAGAAGAATTTCGATGTTTCACATCTAACAATTTTTCTATAAAAATTGTTACGATAGCATCTGTACGATCATTTCTCAATGCACTCCGCCACTCCTCTCGTTTTTTATATATAAATCTTTTGAACATGGCGATCTTAATTGATTTCTAATCTTTTTTGGAGAGTATTTTACTTATCAATTTTGTTGACATGTGTCTTCTTTACGAATGGATAATCATCTCGCTAAGGGCTTATGCTCTATTATCTGCGAGATAGTGAGATTTTACGCGGCGCCTAGATATTACTCGTCAGAGTGCTTTGATTCAATCAGGCATCCCTAGAAAATTCTACTAGGGTTATGTTACTGCTTACGGAATTTCATGTGTAATGGCCCTAAGGCGCGGCAGATGTATGACGGGTGGTATCTACTACCCGCGTAGACATTAGTTAGGAAGAACCTTAGTTACGAAGAGACCCCTAAGGATAAGGCTGAACTAGGACTTCCCTAATAAGGGTTTCCTTATTATTACCTTAGTAGGGCTCTGTCGTGGCTTTCTAAGGTTTTCTTATTTTTAAATTGTAAAGCTCTAGTGAGGCCACCTTGTAAGGGGGCCTCTTCAGGGTTAGAAAATGATTCCTTGTTAAGAAATAAGCAGACTTTGTTAATGAAAACTTAGCAGGGCTCTGTCGGGGCATTTCAAGGCTTTCTTATTATTAAATTTTAAGCTACATACAATGAAGCTCTTATTAAGGCATTTCAATCGGGGTCTGATTAATTGCTCTTAAAAGAAGCTTTGCACATCAAACGTTACACTTCCTCATCAAGGCCCGATTATAAATAGGGCCAAAAATAATTAGGCCCTTATTAGAACTCTAAGACAATTTCTACATAGATGGTTGCTAGCTTGGGCTTCGTTGGTCTAAAACGACCCAGACTGGTGCATGACGTTTTCTGGAAATCAAAATGTCATTTTTAAAAGAGCGTTCCAGTTATAAACAGTTCATTTAAGGTAAAACGGGGTGATTTGGCGAATGAAGTTGGCCCCTCGTTTCCATTACTTTCCATAGAAACGAGGGGCCAACTTCATTCGCCAAATCACCCCGTTTTACCCTATAGTTGATAAATGCATTTTTCAATACATCGAAATAAATCTTTTATTAGGACAAGAAAATATATGTCATTTATTAAAATATTTATTTAATTCAAATATTGCGTCAAATAAATATCGTCATAGTTAACGAATATTTGTCTGACCCAACAAAATATCCATTTTGCTATATTCGAACATACATTTATTAATTGTAAATAAACAATTCTCTTAGTGTAAAAAATGGAATGCCACGAGTCGTGGGTTGAAAGTACGAGAATCGGCGGCGGAAGTAGGCGTATACGAAATTCACCGCGCAAATCCGTCGCCGAAACATTTTAACGGCACTTTCGCGTAAGCAGTTTTATGCCGCTTCAGCCCCCACTGGTACAGGGCGGAACAACTTTAATTAGGCAACTTACTAACGACCTAGCGACAACATAAATCATCCTTAAACCTTTCGGCGATGAAAACCTTCCTTGCTCCTCCTCGCTGCTAAAGTCGAGCCGGGCCGCGCGCCTCGCCGATGCCTACCACGCAAAATGCAAAGGAGCTTACGTGCTCCGACTCTCAACATTGATTATCGAATACTGGAGTACCACGCCGCCGAGACTCGCTGACATGGGCGTGCGACGCGTGTACCGAGAGTCGAACGGGAGCGTCGCACAGTACTTACGCGCGACCGAGTTGTGTCTAATTTGACGCGCGATATCTGTCGAGTCGAGGGTTTTGTCACCCCGATGACAGCTTTCGATGGTACACGGCGGCTGGGGCCTCCAGCCGCGGGGATCCGGACACGGTGCGAAACGTTGATAACGCGAGGGGGGCGTCGCTGCGGAGGTGCGTTTTATATATACGCGAGAAATCTTTTCTCGCTCGATTTTCGTGTTCACAAAGCGCATCGCGCGTTCGGAATATTCATCGTGCGTAATGCATTGCGTGAGGTCTGTTCTGGAACGAGTAGTCGGAAGACGGTGTTGTAAGTTGTCTGACATAATGGTCAACCGCTTCCTCTTATTCACGGCTTACGACACACTACGTATTTCGGTTCATTGTAGAATAGTGACATGTAACGAGTCGGTGTAGGAATTACCCATGAGACCAGTATAATCTTACACTGAACATATATTAATTAATTTGTGGGCTCAACCTTGAGCCTATTGTAAAATCTTGTAAGATTGTATAACAATATAATAGGTAGGGGAGATCGGGAGGTTATGAGACGGGTTTTGTTTTTGTAAAAAAAAGTATAATGAAACAACTTTTCTTCTGCGCATAAATGTTGTCAAATCGTGAGTAAGCATAACAACACTTTTAAAACAGATGGGTTTGCTGAAATTTCAAAAAATTCTATAAGTTTGGCCTGTTAGCTCGAAAGTTGGTTTTTCTGGATTTTTACAATGTTCGGGGGGTTGTGAGACACGCCTTCAAATCATAGAAAGTGGCATACGTTTATTAAAATTGTTTATTCAAATTAAAAAAGGAAAGCAAATGTTGCGGCTTACAATGTATTCAAGTTTAAAAAGGTTAGATTTTTACATATAACTAATAAACAAGTTTTAGGTGCGACTCGCTACAAAATAAAAAAAATCATTTAAAGAAGGCTAAATTAATTAAAAACAATTAAAATTGCACAAAACGTGCAGTGGTCACAAATGTTTATGCAAATGTTTATTTACATAAACTGTTTATCCAAAATTCTTTTTGTGTGTCAAAAGGCTATTCACCAAGGAATGATTTATATCTATATACTTTTGTGAACAGCTTGAAAACATGAGTGAAAATACTGCAAACACAAATGGTCGAAAAAACTTTAAAACACAAAATTGAATTTGCAATCTGAAAAGATATTAAGAATGCGCGTCAACACGACGAGTGTCAAATGAAAATGGAGATACAGGACGAGAATGAAGTTTGACAGTCATTGGTAGATGTCGCACTTTTCAATTCAGTGCTGTGAGCTTGTCTCACAACCCCCCGATCTCTCCTATTATTATTTTACGTAAGATTTGAATTACACCCACTACCTTGCTCGTAAGATTTCATAAAAATTATTTAACCCCCCTCCACCCTCTGTACCCTTACGTAATTTGTACATGCTCCCTAATATCTTTAAAATGGCTTAATAATAATAATTAGATACTCGTGGGGCGACGCGGCCGAGGCCGCGATACGTGGCCTTATCAGTCGCTAAGAATTATTTCGTTTATTCTTTTGACACCGTTTGAGTTGTCTGGTTTAATGCTTTTTTCATTTAGTACGCTCATTTCTCTGTTAGTGGAATTTTTTGTTTCATTTTCTTCGACAAAATCCATTTTGGAATCTTTAATTATTCTACAGGACTTTTCTTCTTTCCTTGCTCTTCTTAAAGCTGCTACCCTTTCTCGGATTTTATGCTTTTCTTCTTCTCTTTCTTCTTTAGACAACGTTTTTCTATATTTTTCAATATGGCCTGAACCACCATACAGATGCTGCGAGGCACTTATTCTAGGAATAGGTGACTGCCTTGCTCGCTCCATCATCGGTCGTCCCGGGATCGTCGCATTCGTCGCATCGTCTTCGTCGAAGACTGCCATCAATTTTTCGCCGCGTTTCTTTTGAAGCCAGAAAGAGCATACACATGTAGTGAGAGAGTACTGCTATGTGTAAAATGGGAAACACGATACGCCGCCCGATCTGGCAAGTGCGCATAGTGGTCCGGCGTCTAAGCAAACGCGGTCATAAGTATATTAATGGTTTACATAACTGATTTGTGCGATGTAAATTTGTGTATTAATTATAAAAAGATGTGCTGTTAAAATAAAAGACCATAAAGTAAACAATTATTTAATTTATGATAACGTAAATGGAACATAATAACAAAATATATAAAACTGAAACATTCATCTTAAATGATATAAAATAATTCAAAAATATACTTATAAGAATTTTTTCCAGAGATGGTAATAGGAAAAGTAGTTGGAAAAAATAATTTAACAAAAAGCACATTTCACTAATGCTTACAATAAAAATTAAAAGCAGCTTAATAACACACACACAAAAAAAGTGGAGTATACTTTTGGTGCGATATATGTTATCCGTAATAATTTTGCCTCCTGATCATGAATCAGGTGTCAAAATTTAGCCATCACATCAATTTTTTTTAAATCTCAAAACCAGCCAGAGTTCATGATTTTCAAAAAATTAATGGACTTAAACCAAACTTGGTATAGGGGATTTTTTTGGTCGCTGATCACGAATCTAAAGTCGAAATTCAAAAATTCAAAATGGCGGATCCAGTATGGCGGACGAGATTTTCGAAAATCGACGGATTCATGCCAAATTTGGTATAGGGGAGTTTTTTGGGCTGCTGATCACGAATCTGAAGTCAGATTTTAAAAATTCAAGATGGCAGGTCCAATATGGCGGACGAGATTATCGAAAACTTTGAATTTTTGCAAATATAACTTCATATTCGTAATGAGCGACTAAAAAAAATCCTATACCAAATTTGGCATGTCCGTCGGTTTTCGAAAATATCATCCGCCATATTGGATCCGCCATCTGGAATTTTTGAAATCCGACTTCAAATTCGAGATCAGCGATCCAAAAAACCCCCCTTTACCGAATTTTGTTTAAATCCATTAACTTTTTGAAAGTCATGATCTCTGGCTGGTTTTTTGAGATTAAAAGAAAATGTGATGTGATGGCCAAATTTTGACACCTGATTCGCGATCAGGAGGCACAATTACTACGAATAACATACATGGCATCAAAACTATACACCACTTTTTTTTTGTGTGACTGTGTAATTAAAAAAGATATAGGTATTATATGCTGGTAATATTACAGTGGCGGTAAAAAGTATTCATACACCATGGTGTGAGGTACGGTTCAACTACGATCCACTTGCAAATAGTTAAAATAAATTAATATCTATATTGGCATCAAAATATAGCTTGTAATTTTAGCTTTCCAATGATATATATCCCGAGTCGAATATTTGATTCTAGTTTATCCTACTTAAAACTATTTTGACTTATTTGAGTCTACAAAGATTTTCTGTAACCTCAAATGGTCTATGTGCTATTTCTTGCAAACCTTTTTTGACCTACTTTGTTCTGTGGATCCTAGTAAGTTCTGAATTTTGCCATTTCTACTGTGTAGTACTAAAAAAGCCTCCGCGGTAAATTAGTTTCTTTCAATATTGAAGGAGCTCCTTTAATATTTGGAAGTGAGTTAAATAAAGATTTAAAAATGTGTATTATTTTGTAATTAAACAATCTTGCCATAAGTATCGAAAAAAAAAGAGTTTATGATAATGGAAAACGTTCTACAAGTATTTGGTTACTTCCAATATATTATTTGTTTCTTATTAATTAATCTTTTAAAATATTTTATATTTTTCTCCCGTTTATTTATTATCTTTCCTTTTGCGTAGGATATGAAATATAAAAAAAGTTGTACGAATAGTTTGCATTTCAACCTTCATTTTTTCAATTTTTTTAAAATTTTTTAAAAAATAACGCTTTATAATCTCTATTTTTGTATTGCAAAAGTATTTTACATCTCATAATGTTTGACAAAATTTATTGAACGATTTTTTGAAGGGATTTATTAAATTCAAAAAATGTTTGTTGACTGATTGCTATTGTTTGGTTTATTTTTAATTATTCATAAAACAGAACGAAAATCTTCTGTTGTAAAAATACAAATTTGGTGCTTTCCAATGTTTCAAAATAATTTTTTTATTAATATTTGTAGAATTATTAATTGGAGACAAATTGTGAAGATATTTTTTATTGATCAATAAATTTCGTACAAAAAACTCTCGATTTTCATTCTTAACCTTAATCATTCTTAAGACAAATCAAAATGAATAGTTTGTAGCTGTATCTTACATTCCTATTTTTTTTTTATAAAGTTGTTAATGAATTGATATAAAAATAAGTAACAATGTATTGAAATGCGAAGAGACTTTATACATTTTTATTTCAGTTATTTAATGAATGTGAAATACAATCTAAATTTATTAAGGTCAAAGCACATCTAGGCGAAGCGACGCGCCGCGACGCGCTGCGAAGCGCGGCTGTGCATCGCACACTTGGGCGAAGCGCGGCAAAGCGAAGCGCGGCAAAGCGAAGCGCGGCGAATTCTATCCCCTTCTCTACCAGGTATAAACAGCTATACCTGAAAATATTCATATATGGATACCCGGGTAGAGAAGGGAGGGAAGGGAAGCGCCGTGAAATATCAGTCATTTTCGCCTTTTTCGCCTTTTTCATTCATTTTCGCCTTTTTCAAACTGATGAACGCAACGTGAAAAATGAGCCGTGTACATATTTTGTTTTGAGAAATGGGCATTCGTGAGGAAAAATAGTATATGTCATTCGGCGGAAATCCTCGGATTTTTAAGACTGTGTTTAGATCGTAGCCTTCTCCCCAAACCATGCCTCGTGTTACGACCTAATTAAACACAGTCTGAAAAAATCTCGAATTTCCGTCTTATGATATAAAATACTATTTCGTGTGAGAAAATTCATTTCGTTGACGAGATCTATCTTGGAAAGGATTTTCGAATCGTTAACGGAAGTGATCGACGAAACTTTACATCCGTTAACGAATTACATTCCGTCCACGATAAACATTTCTCGCGGCGCTTCGCTTCGCCGTGCTTTGCTTCGACGCGCTTCACTTCGCCGCGCTTCGCTTCGACGCGCTTCGCTTCGCCGCACTTCGCTTCGCGGCGCTTCGCTTCGCTCAAGTGTGCGTTACCCCGTAAGAATCAATGGAAATATAAAAGGTAGCTTCGCTTCGCGGCGCATCGCTTCGCTGCGCGTCCAGTCGCACAAGTGTGCTTATCTTAGGTCGCGGCGCTTCGCTTCGCTCAAGTGTGCGTTACCTCGTAAGAATCAATGGAAATATAAAAGGTAGCTTCGCTTCGCCTAGATGTGCTTTGGCCTTAAGTATCTAACCTTGATACCTACCCTTTGCCGAGGATACGTTTGAGGCAGGGGCTCCTTTCTCGAACTCGCTCGTATTTTTGCGTACACGCATCTTAGCGAATAGACCAATCAGGATTAAGTATTCCGTTGTAGTGGGGTTACGGACAACGGAATACTTGATCCTGATTGGTCTATTTGCTAAGATGCGTGCACGCAAAGATACGAGCGAGTTCGAGAAAGGGGGCCCAGTTCGCTTCCAGACTTTTAGCGAGACAGTCGCTAACAGCGCGCTTCCCCAAGGCAGCTCCGATAGTCTTTTCATTTCCCTGTATTTTCAACAACCTATATCCTTAACGATTTGCGAAATGTAGTCTAACCGCGGCCTACCTATACCTCTCTTTTTTTTCCTGTTTCTACTTCTAAGATGTCTCTTAGCAGCCTCTCCTTGTTAGTAAGAACAACGCATGCACACTAGTCTTTCTTCTTCACAAAAATTTTACCGTGCCAGTACCAGAATTTTTCCGGTACTCATCACTAATAAATACGCATGCGAACCAGACTTTTGCTTGGTCTGGACGTTTGCACCACGATTCAGGGACAGCGCAGTAATTTTTCTTGAACTTTCCCTAGAAAATTTCTGTGTATGTATCAATCCAATACGCCAAGTCCCATCAACTCGACTAGAAATGTCATCGGGTCAACCAGATCATATGGCTGGACTCGATCAGGTCCCGATAAGGAATTCCTAATTAGTTTTTCCTGGCCAGGACCAAATTGGGATATCCTGATCACGTGACATCCGATGCCACGCTAGTTTTCGTGATCGTGTCCAGATCAGGACCAAATTGGGATATCCTGATCACGTGATATCCGATGTCACGCTAGTTTTTCCTGATCATGTCCAGATCAGGACCAAGTCGGGATATCCTGATCACGTGAAACGTCATAATTCTCACTAGCTTTTCCAGACCACCGCCAAATCAGGATCATATCACACAATTCAATTTTTTTTATGATCGAATCATATATTTTATTTCTATAAAAATCTCACATAGTATTTATTTTTTATATTTATTCATTATTTTCCCAGATGAAAACTTCACTATATTATAGTAAATTCAGTTTTGAGTTGGAATCAAATGAATATATTTTATGATGTATGTTATATAAGATAATACGCGATAGAGTTGCCTACCGTCTATTGTAACCTTAAATTTGCACTGTTGAAAAATCATTTAAAATACATGATCAGGTCCTGATCTGGTTTGTAAGTGAGGTCCACGTAAGGAATCGACATCAAATCAATACTCTCTAGACCCGATCTGGTTAACCACGTCTGGTCTTCATTAGGAATTCCTGATCGGATCCAGAGAGAGAGAGAGAGGGTAATGATTTGCATTACATACCTTGTCAGGAGCTAGTCAGGCATTCCTTACCTGAACCAGGGCAGGATAACCGAAAATTTCTAGTCGGGGTAGTATCACCGTAGTGTGTTCGCGTGACATACACTAAGAGCATCGTAGCTACACAGTGAACATACTTATTGTTAGTGGTTCACGGCGGAAAGACCCAGTATTTAAGGAGGAACATCAGTGAAATGAAAATGGACCAATTACTAAGATTTTTTTTTCTTATAATCTTCACTTCATCAGAACGCTACTGTAAAAATTTGAAAGAAATTCACTTAACCGTTTTTTTTTATTCGTGTTTGAAAAGTCACTGATTAACATGGAACCTTATGGGCCGATGATTTGATAGTAATAATATTGGCTCTTAAAGTGGAAGAAATGGTAAAAAGAAAACGTTTTATTTTGCATGTAGTTATAAACTTCGATCCTGCACAGTTTAAACCAATTTCACTTAGTAGTTTCTGTGTAATTTAGTAAAAGGTTTCGAGAAAACGGAATTTTTGAACGAATAGGGGAAAACGTGGCAATAGCGCGTGACGTCAGAGGAGAGGTCAGACGGTGCGCTAGGATTCAAACCCGAGACTAATACAGCATGACCCGCGCAGCACCGCACAATTGCAGGCCCAGATAGCAAAGTGGCGCCACCGTGACTGCACACTGCTTTCACGCGGTGTATTCGAGTGCATGCACTGGGGTGTCCATCTGTCTGTGCACCGTGAAGCCACGCTGCAGTCACGCAGTGTGAGCACCGAGTGGAAGCACTGTGGCATAACAGGGTGACTCCACAGTGCTTGTACTGTGAGATGATGGTGTAGACCCAGTGGCTTCGCTGTGAAGTTATCATATGGACTACAGGGATGTATTCTAATAAAATATTTATATTAAAAAACAACATTTCTTTTACTATTCCATTTATTAAATGAACATATTGTAGCTGGAGATCCCAATATTAACATATCAAAATGTATTATCCGTCAATTCCCGGGAAAATTTATAATTAATTAAAAACTCGAAGTTTTGGCCCTAAGCCACTTTATAGTATAGTCTTATTAGATATTCGCGAAACAATTTATTAGTGTCAGGATAAAACCGGTACCAATCGATAGGAAAAAATCTCCTGAATGACATATAGAAATGGGTAATCTTCAAATTGACGAGAAATAATGTAATTAATTAAAAACTACCTGTCAAAATCACATGCCAACAAATCGCGAAGCTATATTTTTTCTGTAACCAATTTCATAAATAAAAATATCCCAATGTAGAGGAGAAAATTCTTTACAAATTTCAAGTCGGAACTTATAGTCTACGATGCACCGTTTTTGTGTAATAAATTATTATACATATCGATACCTTACTTTGAAAACCTCGTAAGTGCAATTTTGGACAAAAATGCCATTTATAGCTTACTGCGTTAAGATTTAAAATCTGAACACACAGTAAGCTATAAATGGCATTTTTGTCCAAAATTGCACTTACGAGGTTTTCAAAGTAAGGTATCGATATGTAATTCAAATTGGCTTAAATCGATCAGCTGATCGTTACGCGACGCTCCTTTATTCGCGTGCAACTAACGGAGGAAAGCGCGTTCCGCAATCTATTCAAATTTATACTCTTTTTCCTGGGCATCCTAGATTTACTCGATCAAAAAAATGAAGCTACCAATTTGTAGCGGGGAAAATTTACTATGAAATTGATGCAAGAACCTACTTGACAAAATGCACGGTTAATTTATAATAATTTTTTGAAAGTCCCGGTGTATGAAAGTACAATAAGCTGCGCATGGCGCGTTTTACGTGGTCGCCATGAGAACAGCTGATTGCTTGGCGAAATATGCTCAGGGGTGCTATTCTCGACGCGTGGGAAATGCTTTTCGTGGACGAAATATTTTTCGTTAACGGACGTAAAATTTCGTCGATCACTTTCGTTAACGATTCGAATATCCCTTCCAAGATAGATCTCGTCAACGAAATTAATTTTCTCACACGAAAAATGTGTTTACATCCCTTAGCGACGTCTTCTTTTTAGAATCTCGTTTAATCACTTAGCAACGACCCGTCGCATCGGCCCACCACCTCGTCATGCAACTCACCGGCATACAAATACCAAACAACATTCGTTGACGAAAACAGCGAGAACGACGAATGACAATTTCGTCAACGAAAAAAGTAATTTCGTTAACGAAGGAGTTTCGTATGGGAAAAAATTCCGTGTACAAAATTTCTCAAACGAAATAATAATTCCGTTCACGAAATCGTTTCTAACATGTCGAGAATTGCCCCGCAGGGGCAATTGCGTTTTGGTTGAGAAATTTTGTACGCGAAATTTTTTCCCATACGCGCGAAACTCCTTTGTTAACGAAATTACTTTTTTCGTTGACGAAAGTGTCATTCGTCGTTCTCGCTGTTTTCGTCAACGAATGGGTTTGGTATTTGTCCGGGGCGGTGGGCCGATGCGACGGGTCGTTGCTAAGTGATTAAACGAGATTCTAAAAAGAAGACGTCGCTAAGGGATGTAAACACATTTTTCGTGTGAGAAAATTAATTTCATTGACGAGATCTATCTTGGAAGGAATTTTCGAATCGTTAACGAAAGTGATCGACGAAACTTTAAATCCGTTAACGAAAAATATCTCGTCCACGAAAAGCATTTCCCACGCGTCGAGAATAGCTCCCCTGAAATTACTTTCGTACACCGTGTTCATTTCCCGCATGTCTCCCTTGAGCTTCTCCATCACCACGAATATCCTCTCCGGCGTCTCGAACATCCTCTCGAGATTGACGACTCCGCTGTGGGAGAGATTCTGCAGGATGGCTACTTCGTTCTTGAGCTGGGCCTTTTGCTCGGTGGGAAAACGCAGCTTGTCGATCACCTTTATCGCCATCGCGCGGCCGGTCTTGCGATGAACTCCGCCGTAGATGATACCAAATTAACCCGAGCCAAGAACTTCGTCCGGGAAGATGTGATAGAGCTGTGACATGTCGGTTACGCGTTCCTCTGGCTCGGTTGTCGACTGCTCCTACCGACCTGTGGAAAACGACGCGTGTTTTTCGGTATAGCGTCGGTACGCGTTCGCGCGCACACTCGCGAGCTCTGAACGTACTTGCCGATCCGGAGGTGACGGGCATCAATGCCTGCCTGATATTCGTTTTCCAGGTCCTCGCCAAGTGAGCGCCAACGCCACTTTCCGGCGGTGGAAGCTGACCACTAGCACCTCCGTAGAGGGGATCTTCGCCGACGTAGTAATCGACGTTGGCCGTTCTCAATTCGAAACAATGCATCGTGCCTGGAAGGAGAGAACGCGCGCGTTGTACATCGACTAAACGCGCACAGACAATTTCTAACGATATACATATGTACTCACGAGAATGTTGTTCCCTGGCGGCGGCGACGACTAGAATTTCAGCCAACGGAATCTCTTTGAAGTACTTGGAACTGCTGTCGCTTTGGAACAGAATTATGGCCTTTGTGTCCAATCGCCAGTAGTGTCTCTTCCTCTGAAAACACGCGCGCCTTAATGATGGGGGAAGCGAAACCGAATCAGCGCCACGTCGTCAACCTACCATCGGATCGCGATTCGTCGAGTGCACCATCCATCCTTCCTTCAGGATCTTGGAGCCGCGTCGTTTCATGTGCTTGGCGCTTTGAACTATTCACATCAGCGGTATATTGTTACTCGGCGATGAGCTGCACCTGCGTTATCGCGTACGAGGTACCAAGTGTGACGGAGGGAGTGATGGAGAAGAAAAAAAGATAAAGTATCGCAAGTGTCGAGATACGACGTTGATTGAATAATTACCTCGATGGTCTGGAATTTTGAAATTCGTCGGAAGATGCGTCGTCATGGCACGGAACGAGGTCCTACGGAAATATCATACGCCTAAAACGATTCTTAGTGCGCTTTCCTCGTGTTTCCTTGTGTTTATGCGATTAGAGGGGGGATGATGACAGGTTGGCTTATTGTCACTTCGCTGTAGACTCCCAGCATAGCTCGGTCATTCGCAAGGGCCTCTTCGGTGTCTCGGAGCTCCCGAGGCTGTTTCTCGCGAGGGTCGCTCGTCTGGTGTTTCTCTGCTGGCCTTTGCGGTCTTTCGTCAACCGACGCTATGTAGCGGCGGCCATGATGGCGTTCGTGCCACGAGGGAACTCGATACGACAGACTTCGTAATCGTTGCATACTGCCTAAACGCCGGCCTCGCCGCACTTCCATTTCACTTATTCGCACTGCTCCGTGAACACCACCATGCACTTTTTATCGCACTCACTCGCGAAAAACCCGACTAAAGTTCCGAATTTCGTAGGAGCGATCCGCCACACGTCCGCACTGCTCGACCACCGAACCTTTAAATTTAATTACGAACACGCGTTCCCTGCGTATTAAAATGATTGAGTTAACCCCCGTACTAAAATCTTGAAATTTGCGTAAAACTATGTTGGCGTGCCGCGGGAGCTGCGTGTTCCGCAGCGAATTCATTAATTCGTTAACAATTTTGTGAAGACAGTGAATTTACCGATATTCATGGTCGGTAAATTTACGAAGTGTGCACGTCGAAAAGGCACCGTGACTGCACTGAGTGTAACCACTGTGTCTTTATCCTGTGAACCACTCCGTGTGCTCACTGTGTAGCCACGGTGCTTTTAGTTTGTGTACGCCACGCGATCACGCCACGGTGAGACCACAGTGGTGCCACTACGTGGCAGCACTGCGTGCGGCTAGCGTGTGAATCCACGCTTTGCTGTCGGGGGGGACTTTGAAATTTACCATCGGCCGGGCTTGGTCGGTACTCTCATTTACCTGTATACCGGTAGAAAACGAGTCGGTAGTTAGAGTTGGTGTCAATTCGAGAGATCGAAGCGTCCAATCTCGAAATCGTGAATTTGTGAATTATGGTGAGTAATTTCTTTTCCAATGATAACATTGTGCCGTAAAGGCGCGGATCCACCAAAGCAACATAGTGCCACTTTTGTGTTTCTGTTGCATATTTCCAAAAATGTTGCAGTAAACGTGCGTATCCACCAAAGCAACATAGTGCAACTTTTGTGTTGCTGTTGCGTGTTTCCGAAATTGTTGCAGTAAGTTGCACTGTGTCGCGCATTGTTGCTGCAACAAAATGAAAAAGTTGCTGTATGTTGCGTGTTTCCATTCGAATGGAAACTTGTTGCAACATGTTGCAGTTGCGACGTCGGTCGAGACCCCTCATCAGCTACATTTAGATTGGCCATAAAGAGGGGTCAGGCTACGCGAAATGGTGAATCGACCCTCTATACTTGACAAGCCAGGTATTTAGGTTTACCGGAACGTAGAACAGATGAGCTGAGAAAATCGACTTTGTTGTCTCCTGTTCTTTACAAGTGTCCGATAAAAATTTTTTTGTTTAATACTCGGAAAAATATGTAGAGCAAATATTACATAAAGCCAAAGTATGGTTTATAATTTTTAATACAAATGTTTTTTTTTGTACGGTTTTTTTTAAATATCTCGAAAACTGTTGAGAAATTATCGAGACATGCTCCGGAAAAAATTTAGAGAATTTCAAGACGAAACGATTGGTTTTTATCTCATTTTGTTACGATGAATATTTCTGAAAAGGTGACAACAAAGTCGATTTTCTCAACCCATCTACTGTACTAACGGTCACTTATTGAATTCGTCATTTCTCCCCTTTACAAATCTGACTGAGTGCATAGAGCGGTATTTATGAGTGGTCGCCACGGGGGGTTACTTATTCCGATCCATCCGGTAATTAGCCTCCCGCGAAGGATATGGAATTACATACCTTAATATTTACTTGGCCCAACAAAATATTTTCTCCATCGTGATCAAGTATACATTTATTAACTGCAAATAAACTTTCTTCTCAGTATACGAACTAACTTGGATCGAGCGAACGAAGTATTCGCTAAAGTGACAAATTTCTCGAAAATCATAAACGGAATCAATGAATTGTACTTCCAAATTTGATCGTGATAAAAAAGTAATCGCTGTTTCTTAGAATGTGACATACATTATCAATTTTATTTTCTCTATTATCTTTCAGCGCGATAACAAATATTCGCCACTCAGTTTTTCACGAATTTATATCTCAATTCACGCGTACGTACCAGTACACTGTAAAAAATCGGGAGTTAATTCGTAGTGATTTGCAGAGTGAATGCGGAGTGGATGATTTTTAGTTAATTTAATCCCGTTTGGAGTGAAATTCACTCCGAAAAGGATTTTATTTAAATTATTTATAAAAATAACTCCACGGATGAATTTCAGATAGGAATCGTCCACAAAATATTAAATTATAATATAAATAATGAAGTTATATTATTATTATTATCACTTTTTTATTACTTCAGTACTAATAATAATATGTTTAAATATTTATCTTTATTATTGTTATTATTATTATTACTATTATTATTAATATCATTCCATAAAAATAATATTTACATGACTGATATCAAGATTGATGTGAATCATACGACAGTTTTGAGTTCAATGAATTTCTTGTCATTGAAAATAAAGTTTTTGTTTTTGGATTTGGTAAGCCTAATAATTTATCGTTACTAACTCGGGATTCGTGTGTGTATATGTTAAATGATCAATTAGAGATTTACGCTAACTGAGATTTACGCGTCAAATACGTTACGCGTGCAGCCGTGAGAGAATCTCTCATCACGCGAGTAAAGAACGGTGGGACGAGAGCGCGAGTGCTGACGGGTTAAGTGCAAGGCGCCTGTGTCCCTTCTCGGGCTGCGAGAGCCTCGCGGGAGGGCACGGGACAAGCAACGAAATGAACTATGCGTCGCCCCAATAAGAAAAGTGCCTGACTCCGTTTTAAAAAATTGCACAGGAGAGAAGAAAAACTGTTTATTTAAACGTTATTATAATAGATGGCAGCAAAATTCCATTTTTGCCAAAAGCGGGCGAATACCGAATGTTTGGCGCAGTAGACCTCCCACACACTACGCGAAGGATCCTAAGCCAGGACAAACCGCCTCTTCTGTTGCCTCGGTGGAGACGAAATGTTGCTGTATGTTGCAGTATGTTTCTATATTTTGCAACATACAGAAACATACAGCAACACAGTGCAACAGAAAAGTTGCACTATGTTGCTTTGGTGGATCCGCGCCTTAATATTATACATTTTGAAAGCAATACTTTGCTACTGATAGAACCCACGTAAACATAATATAGCTTTGAGGTTATGAATATCAAAATATGTTCGCAGCTGCCACGCGTAGAATTATGTCGGTAAGTGACTGTTTTTACCGACAAATCTCATACCAACCTCGTGGTCAAAAACTGCGGTGTTGCCACGTTTTTCTCATTTTCTTACTCGAATAAATAATGTAAAATTTACCAGTAAGAAATTTAAATAAATATTATATTGATTTTAAATCAATAATAGTGCAATGATAAGCCACATTTTGTGACATTAATAACGTATATATAATTTTTGAGTGAACTAAGATTTCATTATCTGATATTGGCAATACGCGTCGAAAGCTTTGTTCTTTCCCTCCTCTCGCCTCACCCCGTAGAGTACTGATGTTCCTCCTTAAGGCTAAATGTCCCCGACAAATAGTATGACATTTTTTCAGTAGATGGCTGCACTGTGTTAGGGCAAAACTTTCTTAGTAATTTATTCGGAAATGGCTGCACATACAGGGTGTTCATTTTAAAACTTACCACCCACGTTATCTGCGTAAAGAGACATATTTCTGAAAATCGCCGAGACACGTCAACAAAATTATTGAGGGGGAACATTTTTTATAAAAATTCGACGCCCCCCCCTCAACCACCTGACTCCGGGGGCGGTAACCCCAATATTCTTAAATGGAACAGGGGGTCGAGTGATACCTCATTTTAAAGGGCTTTTAATTGTGTACATTTTGACGTCCTACTTTTCAAATTTGACGTTAAAATGAGGTATCACTCTACCCCCTGTTCCATTTAAGAATATTGGGGTTACCGCCCCCGGAGTCAGGTGGTTGAGGGGGGGGCGTCGAATTTTTATAAAAAATGTTCCCCCTCAATAATTTTGTTCACGTGTCTCGGCGATTTTCAGAAATATGTCTCTTTACGCAGATAACGTGGGTGGTAAGTTTTAAAATGAACACCCTGTATATGTTCATTCTGAAAACGGATTTATTAATTGTTCATGTATCTAATTTAAGGAAATTGGTTTAAAAAAATTACAGTTTATTATAAACATCCTTCTAAAAGAAAAAACTGAAGTTCACTTTTTCAAAAAAAGTCACTTATACAGACATATACCCATTTAATGTGAAATCAAAACCGTGTCGGAAATTCTGCAACAATCAGTATCTCCATCGTAATCAGTAATTTTTAACAGACTAAAGGGCTCCGCCCCCTGTTCGCTGCGCTCGCCAACCCCTCCGCGCCGCTTCCCGGCGCTCCTCCCGTATAGTCCAGGACATTTAGTAATCGTCTTCTAAAAATCGAGCTCACCGAAAATTTTTTCTTTTAAACTGCTTATTATGATGTATCAATATATGCCTGAAAGTTACGCCACCGACGTACTGGAGCTTCGTGACATATAAGCGGTCAAAGGTCGCGGATTTTGTTTTCTCGCTTCCTATCGCTCCAACGTAAAAAATACCTATTACAAAAGTTGAAGATCTCAATTTTTAATACCTAAAAAAAATATTTGACGTAAATACGCCTAACCATTCTCGAGATATGTAGCTGAATATGTGTAAAAATGCAAAAATAGCCAAATTCGGGTATGCAGCGTGTATCGCCGCATTCTTCTCTCTTCCTACTGCTCAAACGGCAATTACACTTATATAATTATGTTTTCATGAATAAACGCCCTTTCTAAAAAGCCCAGTTTGGTTTTCGTACGCCTACCTGTTCTCGAGATATGAGACACGAAAGATAAGTTTTGGTCAAAAAATACTACATCTGTTTGAACGCTATTATCTCGCTCTCTATGGCTCACACAAAAATGAAACAAGTTATTGCTGTTAGATCATGAAATTATCTAACTAAAAGGTCCCATACATTTTCCACACACACCTTACCGGTTTCGAGATATTATGCTGTGAAGTTGAAACATTTTTTCAGATCGCATGAATGTAGGATCATAATCATGCGGAAATAGTATTCCGAACTGTGGATATTTTCCTGGAACGGCCTCACCGGCCGTTACTCTCTGGTCCCTATTTTCCGGAACGGTCTCGCTGACCGTTTATTACTCAGGTACCTCATTGTTTCCGATACACGTTGCATACCCGAATTTGGCTATTTTTGTCATTTTTATACATATTCAGCTACATATCTCGAGAACGATTAGGCGTATTTACGTCAAATATTTTTTTAAGTATTAAAAATTGAGGTCTTCAACTTTTGTAATAGGTATTTTTCACGTTGGAGCGATAGGAAGCGAGATAACAAAATCCGCGACCTTTGACCTCTTATATGCCACGAAGCTCTAGTGCGTCGGTGGCGTAACTTTCAGGCATATATTGATACATCATAATAAGCAGTTTTAAAAAAATGTCGGTGAGCTTGATTTTTGGAAGATTGCATGATTTTCAAGCTAATTGTCCTGGACTAGTAGATCCTCGGGAGCTAGGCGGATGCCCATAGCCCGGTGCGCCGGACCCCAATAGTTTCTTCGAGGCATGAACAAACACCACCGGCTGAGCGTCGCACAGTAACATCTGAGAGTCACTGGTTGAACTCTCTCTCACCGGTTGAACTCTCAGACGGATTTATTATTATTTTTCTTAAAATGAAACGATCGTCTTGATTGTCTAGTGTAGGAAACTCGAAAAATACGACAGATACAATCCGGGAATGGTTAATTTATAATACTCTACATATTACATACACCTCTAGAATCTCTAGATATCAACCCCATAGAGAATGTGTAGGAAAAATTTAATTAGCGTAGGTATTCGAAAGCATTCTATATTAAACAAAATTGATCCGAAAACGTCGCTGATACAAGAATGAAACAAAATTGACTCAAATCTGGCCAACACTACGTTAACAGCTTCGATGCAAAGACGATTAGCAGCTATTATTAACTTCAAAAGATACCTTACCAAGTATTGGCTTTGCTATTTTATGTGTATGTTCTCGAAAGTACCAAGTGTATGAATACTTTCTTCCCCGCCTCATTTGACACTTGCCAAAAGAAATGTCTTATATTTTGTAGAATCAAGAGACACGGTAGTGTCTCGCGGCATGTTCATTCAAGTCGTCAGAACGACGCCGCCAGCGCTGTCGCCGCGAGCACCCGTGTATCTTTACAGGAAAAATGTCTGCCCCCTTCACCCCTCAATTTTAACATCGAATTTTCTCAATAAATATACGGTTATAACCAAAACTATGCTTAGTTACGCCATATAAATCGACTATTCTCTATCGATAGAGACCAGAGTAAATGTTGTAAGTTACATATTAACAGAGATTTTTCCTTAGCAACGCGAAGCCACGCCTCTCACGCCTCAAAAGTCGAGAATCCGATTTCTCGGGCGATATATATATGTCAAAATCTCACAAAAATTCCGTCTGTCTTCGGTGATATTCGGCCATGGTCGGAAATGTGTACACAGATGCGGCCACATGCATATGCCATCAAATGTATGTGAGAGCGTGTGAGAGAATATATTCCTTGAATGTTTAGTTGTTTTTCAAAATTAATAAAATATTTCCATTCGCGAAACGATTTCCCTCGCATTTTTTCGATCCTCTGACGCGCTTGTTAATAAAAAGTAAAAATTCAGTGTAATCGGAGTAGTGAATCTCAATAGTGGTGAATGTGATAGCTTGATAATCGTCGAGATAGTGAATGGATGCAGTGGTATTCTTCTCTCGAATGCCTGTGCATCAAGAAAGGAGCAGGAAAGGAGACGGTCTCAGAAGAATTGCCATCAGATAAGTTTAACTGCCATCTGACAGCTTTAACCTCACTTTCAATGGAAGGACAATATCTTTGTGTTCGATCTATTTTTTGTTTTCAGGGTCATGCGAGCACGGGAAAAATCGAAGGTTTTTCTTCTGAGTCATCAATACAAGCCGTGGCAGAATAGGAGATGAAATGGAATTGGATCACAATAATCAAGTAATTACTTTATCACTATTTTTCTCTATCGATATATTTCCTCTTTCGTACTATCACAAGTTCCAATTTACACACCGACCTGTCAAACCTGAAGTGTACACGTACCTCACTTCTATTTCATCTCTTCTTCGTCTCCGGTGTAACGACGGTCAATGAGGAATTACTGATACCGATTAGGCAGATAAGTGCTGAATAACGTAGTATAATACGAAAGAGGAAATATATCATTTTTAATAATTCTGTCATTATTAGAATAGAATTGTTTAACTCAGATATAGTTTTTTAATTTCTACGCTCGAGTAAGTTCGGTATATTTTAAATAGTGAAATGCTGCATATGATTATGTAATTTACAATTTGTTACAGATCGTATGCAAACTCGAGGAGGTTTCTTTCGAACGAGGGATCATCCACTTGTTGTTCCAACAAGAACCAGTTGCATTCATTGCATTTGACAGGTCGGTATATAAATTGGTTCTTAATTTTTACGCTGAGTAAGTTCGGTATATTTTAAAAGTGAAATGCTGCATATAATTGTGTAATTTACAATTTGTTACAGATCGTTTGCGAACCCGAGGAGGTTTCTTTCCAACGAGGGATCATCCACTTGTTGTTCCAAAAAGAACTAGTTTCATTAGTTGCATTCATTGCATTTGACAGGTCGGTATATAAATTGGTAGTATAATACGAAAGAGGAAATATATCATTTTTCTTAATTCTGTCATTATTAGAATTGGTTAACTTAGATTAATATAATCTTAGTTTCTACGTTTAGTTCGTTTAGTATATTTTAAATTGTTTGTGTTATTTACAATTTGTTAGAGATCGTATGCGAACCCGAGGGGGTTTCTTTCGAACGAGGGATCATCCACTTGTTGTTCCAAGAACCTGCTGCATTAGTTCATTCGGCGAGCTGGATCTGCTGTCTCGAGTGCATGGACGTACGTCACTTTAAATGGATGAATATCCTTTAATATCCTCCGAACCGTAGACTTGCTAACCTCTGATTCTAACCTTTCTTGCCATAGCCCGAATATTCGTTCAAGGGTTATTCCTTGCTCTTTCTAGCAGAGCATCGATATTTTGCTGCATCTATATTCTGCTGAAACTTCCTAAAATAATTATAAAAACCCTATATAATTCAGCCTGAACAAGTACAATCTTATCGGACTATACCTTATCGAGGAGATTTTTCGACATGATTCCGAAATGTTTTTATCGAGAAGTATATATTTCTAACATACGGTAGCGTTTACGAATATTGTAAAATATCGCAGGAATGTTACAGAAAAGTTACTTGCAAGAATGTGCTTTGTGGGGTGCAAATGATGATATTTTGTAATCCATCGTTACACCAGAGGCGAAGAAGAGATGAAATAGAAGTGAGGTACATCTGCACTTCACGTTTGACAGGTCGGTATATAAATTGAAACTTGTGATTGTATAATACGAAAGAGGAAAAACTTATATCGATAAAGAAACGAAAATAATAAAGTAGTTACTCTATTATTGTAATCCAATTCCATTATATCCCTTATTTTTCTGCCACGATTTTGATTGTTGTTAGTGGATGGATCAACCAATAAATTTGATTTTTCTTCGCTATCAGCAATTAAAGTCGTGGCAGAAAAATAAGTGATACAAGGTTATTGGATTACAATAATGGAGTAACTACTTTATTATTATTTTTCTTTATCGATATAAGTTTTTCCTCTTTCATATTATACTATCACAAGTTTCAATTTATATACCGACCTGTCAAACGTGAAGTGTACATGTATGTACCTCACTTCTATTTCATCTCTTCTTTGCCTTTGGTGTGACGATGGAAATTACAAAATATCATCATTTACACCCCACAAAGCACGTTTTTGCAAGCAACTTTTCTGTAACATTCCTGCGATATTTTACAATATTCGTGAACATTACCGTATGTTAGAAACATTCCTTTACTCATAATATATATTTCTCGATAAATTCGCGAATGTTGCAAAGCAGCATAGAAGCATTTCGGAATCATTATGTTGAAAGGTCTCCTCGATAAGGTACAGCTCGATAAGATTGTACTTGTTAGGGCTGAATTATATAGGGTTTTTATATCCTAGAAGAATATAGGTGCAGCAAAATATCGATGCTCTGTGCTGGAAATTTATTTACGAGTAAGGGGGCGAAATTTCAGCGATGCATGCAAAAGGATTTCTTGAAACTATTCCAACGTCTCGAGTTAATATGTAACAACATATTACTGTCATAAGTGGTACCTTTACATGTGATTAAACAATTCGTCACGGTTATTGGAAGAGTATACTTATTGTTAGAGTTAAAGGTAAAATGTCTACATGGATTTCTGTAAACGACCAAAATATAAGAAAAATCCGATGGCCTGTGAATTCGAAAGCGGTATGTTTTATTTCTCCAAAATACTAAGGCAAAGTTAAAAATATAAGGGCACTCTAGTTTATAAATCCCTTTCAAAATATCACGAGAATAAATCAAAAGTAACGTGGTTATATTTAATTAGCTCGTATGGGTATAAAATGTGAGACTTTAATTTTGTGGTAATAAAAAGCTATTCTCCTACATGTACGTATTCTCCTCATGAATAAATTCCAAAAAGTAGTGAAATCCCCCCACAAAAACAGATTCTCTGTAAAAAAAAGGCGGCATGTTCATTCAGTGCAAACCAAAATTGATACGTAAAATACTCTCCAAAAAAGTTTTGAAATCAATTAAGATCGCCATGTTCAAGATTTATATATAAAAAGTAAAAGGCATCATTTGGAAGGAAAATTATTGTAAATCAGGTTACTAGAAAATTCGACTAAAAAATTTATAAACAAATTTTAATAAAAAAGAACTTGCCGCGTTTTTTCCTTCAAAATAAAAAATTCGGACAGAGAATTATATTCGACGTTTATGCACTTATGATTTTAAATAAATTCATACACTTTATGATACCACCAGTATACCGAACGTCGCACGGGAAACCGATCAGGCGGGGGCCTTCTGGATCTCTCTGAATTTGACTTCGACAGTGCAATTTATGAATCACTCTAGCACCGTCCAAGCACTGCCAATATTCGGTATAGTGGACAAAATATGAAAACTTAAACGCGGCAAGTTCTTTTTTATTAAAGTTTTTTTTTATAAATTTTTTAGTCGAATTTTTTAGCAACCTGATTTACAATAATTTTCCTTTCAAATGATGCCTTTTACTTTTTATATATAAATCTTGAACATGATCTTAATTGATTTCAAATCTTTTTTGGAGACTATTTTACGTATCAATTTTTGTTGGCACTGAATGAACATGCCGCCTTTTTTTTTTACAGAGAATCTGTTTTTGTGGGGGGTACATTTTTTCTTCAATAAAGTATATATGATTTGAAAGCTGAAACTACAAGCTATATTTTGATGTCAATAGATATTAATTTATTGTAACTCTTTGCAAGTGGATCGTAGTTGAACGATACCTCACCATGGTGTATGAATACTTTTTTCCGCCACTGTATGTATTTAGTGGTCTAAATCTAAAGCTATAACGTAGGGGAGATCGGGGGGTTGTGAGATACGAGGGTCGTGAGACAAGCTCACAGCACTGAATTGAAAAGTGCGACATGTACCAATGACTGTCAAACTTCATTCTCGTCCTGTATCTCCATTTCCATTTGACACTTATCGCGTTGACGCGGATTCTTAGTATCTCTTCAGATTGCAACTTCAATTTTGTGTTTTAAAGTTTTTTCCACCATTTGTGTTTGCAGTATTTTCACTCATTTTTTCAAGCTGTTCACAAAAGTGTATAGATATAAATCATTCCTTGGTGAGTAGCCTTTTGACACACAAAAAGAATTTTGGATAAACATTGTATGCATCCATGAAGCGGTGGCTATTTTAAAAATATTGAACTTGGGGGGGTCGTGAGACAACATTTTCGGGGGGTTGTGAGACACGCTATTTCTAAAAGCAATTTACTAAAAATCGTATTTTATGGGCGCATTTTGAATTTTTGGTGAACACTGCAAGTTTTGTGCAATTTTAATAGTTTTTAATTAATTTAGCCTTCTTTAAATGATTTTTTTTATTTTGTAGCGAGTCGCACCTAAAACTTGTTTATTAGTTATATGTAAAAATCTAACCTTTTTAAACTTGAATACATTGTAAGCCGCAACATTTGCTTTCTTTTTTTAATTTGAATAAACAATTTTGATAAACGTATGCCATTTTCTATGATTTGAAGGCGTGTCTCACAACCCCCCGAACATTGTAAAAATCCAGAAAAACCAACTTTCGAGCTAACAGGCCAAACTTATAGGATTTTTTGAAATTTCAGCAAACCCATCTTTTTTAAAAGTGTTGTTATGCTTACTCACGATTTAACAAAATTTAGGCGCAGAAAAAAAAGTTTTTTTCATTATACTTTTTTTTTACAAAAACAAAACCCGTCTCATAACCCCCCGATCTCCCCTACCTGAAACCAAGCAAATTGTTTTAAATAGAGAAAACTGATTTCGTAACAAGAAGATTATGAAACTGTAAAAGTCCAATAAATTAAAATGTTGCAAAAAGGGCACGTGAAATATTATATAATAATCAAGGGCATGCTTTAAACTATAATTTAAACCGAAAATTGTACGTAGCCGAGATTAGCTTCATAGTTAAATCACTTTCACAAGGTCGCTCATTGTATAACCCTTATTACCTGACTTGCAATGATTGCATTTCGAAGCTCAAATGAGTACTTAAAATTAAATTTAAATTAAACCATTTATATTTTTGTAATATTTGGCATATAGTGAGTAAGTAGGCAGGTATAAATAATATGTAGGCAGTTATGAATATTATGGACTTTTGACCTATCTTTGAACCACTGTACAGCGCTGGGCTCGATACTATGAGTTCAAAACTTGGTTGATTTAATGATCAGCTATCCGCGTAAACAGTGGTTATCAACTACGCTGATTCCAAATCTGACATCTAAAATTTCAAACAATAACATTAGAAGCCGGATTCTGATATTTAATTTTAAAATGCCATGCTTTAAATTCTAATTTCACTCGAAACTTTGAACGTCAGATTCGAAATCAGCGCCACTGAAAACTTGCATATTGTATGTGAAAACCGATCAAAATCCATGTGCATTTTAAACATGTCGGATTCGGGAGTCAGAATCCGCCTTCTGAAGTCATTTTCAAAAAATTGCAACATCAAATTCATAATCAGCGCGGTCCAAAACCCCCGAGTACCATTTTTCAGCCCGATCTACGCTAAATTAAAAATTTCTAAAATTCTGGTCAGAATCCGACTTCTGACGTCAGAATCTAAAAAAAATAATATCACCACACGATTCCCCGACCCCGATTTGCTATATTGATTTTGTCAAAATCCAGAAATTCTTCGAGAAAGCGTTACGTACATTGTCCCTAAAGAATTTGGAAGATTCTGGTCAGAACCGGCTTCTAACGTCAGAATTGCGTGAAATAAAAGTTAGGATGACTTCACCAATAGATAGACGGTTAACGGGAACTGCTGATGTTTCATGAAATTAAAAATGGATAATTGGTTTATGTAATCAAGAAAAGTGGCGTTATGCATAGAATAGCTAATAAATTATTAGAAAAAATAGAAATTGAACGAAAAATATTGAACTAAATAAAAAATATTAATAAAAAAGCGGAAGATTGTGCAAATGACCAATAGATAGACCGTAGAGCCGGAGGATGGACAGTAAGTTACCATTAGATAGACAGTTTTCCTTAAAACAGAATTCTCGGTAATTTTAATAAATATTGACTAATAATTGATTTCATTTTGCCATTTTTTGTTCATGTTATTTGTTTTCCGTTGCATAGAAAGTAAAATAATTAAATTTTACATTATAATTTTTCAAATTTATCTAATTCTTCCCGAAATCAAATTACTCCTGTAACTCTTCCGTTTTTTGCTTCTCTCTTGTAGCTCCCTGAGGCTTTCTTTTTATTTTTTCTCCTTCTCGGTGCCGTCTCAGCTTCCTTTTCTTTCTTAATTTTCAGCTTTTCTTCTCGTATTGAGCGCCTTTTAACATCACTGTCTTCTTTTATTCTCAATCTCTCCTCTCTTTTTGTCTCTCTTTCCACTTTCAATTGCTTCTTTTTTTCTTCTGCTGCTTCCTTCTTCACTAGGCGTTCCTGCGCCTTCTGTTTTGACATCTCTTCTTTTCTCTCTTTTTCTGCTTAATCATTATATGATATTCTCTGTATTTTGAAGAAGTTGTGCAGCTGGGCAGTGGTGATTTTACATTTTTTAAAAATTTTTCTTCTTTTGATCTGTTGCTGGCCATGTCAAATGTTTTTCCCAGACTGCAGACGCTTCTTCTGGACATAATGATGATGGCTTGGAATGTGGAGGGACCACATTATCTGTCATAAGGGCAGAACCATCAGTGGCATTACTGTGGTCGTGGACTTCGTGCATTTCTGTGATATTTGTAGACTTTATGTCTCTACCCCTCGATGAGGATGTAGTAGTTTAAAATTAATTTAACTTAACTACGTAATTATCAGGCCAAACAACAACAACAATCACTTCAGACGTAAACTGATTGTTGTTGTTTGGCCTGATATTACCTAGTTAAGTTAAATTAATTATAAAGGGATTCTACTTACCAGAATTATCATTCTTTAATTCGACAGTATTATTAAGAGATACTTCATGCTTAGTATCTGGAGCAGTCACATTACTATCAATACTCTTGCCATTATTAACCGTACACAGAGTATTTACAGTAGTTTTAGAAACTTCAGTTTCCTTATTAATTACAGGACTAGCAGCATTTTCACTGACTGTACTTAAACTAATAATTTGATCACAATCAATAAGATTAGTAATACTTTCATCAAGTTCGATAATAATGCTATTTTCGAGATCAATCGAATCATATTCTGGAGTAGCAGAGGTGTTATTGCCAGGAATGTTTTTGAAGACAGGAATATTTGAACAATCCTGTAATATTGTACGTTGTTCTAGCGATGAAGTTATTTGTACTTGTTTAAAATTAGTAGAAGGCGCCACTTCAGTCATGTTAGCAGGCTCAGGATTACTGGGACCAGCTGTTGGCTCTCTGTTGTGACCTTTGATTGCTCAATGCATGTTTTCCGCAGTAAATAAACTAGATCATCACATGACTCATCACGACACATTTGTTTTTCAAATTGGCTTATTATTTCATTGCCAAGAGAGTTGGAGAAAAACTTTGTCACTGATAGCAACTCATCAAGTGTTAGCTGACCAGTCTGATAATACTGAAGGTACTAGTCTCTTCCACCTGTTCTTGGTTGAATGCTTTGCGTCGAGTGGAGATGCATTTATTGTAGTCAACGGCATTGTCATCAAATGGGTATAAGCCACACTTTCTAAATCCATTGATGATCGTATCTTCATGAATTTGGTCGAATGCTTTTTGAAAAAGTGGAGCAAATGTTGATTTTGTAATAGATTTTTGTGTTTTTTGCTTATGTTCACGGACCGCTGTTGTCCACTTGCTCTTAAGGGCCTTCAAAACTGCCACATCACACGGTTATGTGATATGTGTCGAGTTTGGATACAATGCATACAAAATAATGCCATGTTTTACACAAAAATTACTCAGTTCGAAACTCATTTGTGACTTGTGACCATCCATGAAGTAAATAACTGGAAATTCTACTTTGTTTTCGATGCACCAAGGATAGAAGATGTTTGCAATGTACTCGAAAAATGTAGATGATACCATATATCCACTCTCTGATTTTCCTATCGGCCAATCGTCTGGAACTGATTCACCGATGTTAGCTGGAATCCTCTTATAGGGGAATATAATCATTGGAGGAAGTGTAGTGCCAGCTGCAGAGAACGTACAAAGAAGACTGAGTGCTTCCTTTGGATTTCCTGATGGGATTTCATAAAAATCCTTCTCACCTTTTTCTCCCAGTAATTTTTTACTTTGGTTCTGAGTTGAACTCCAGTCTCGTCGCCATTAAAAATGTACTGAGGTTTTGTTAAGATATCACTGGCTCTAATTTCCTACAGATAACTTTTGACCTCTGCAAACCATTCTCGTAATTTCTCTTCTGTAACACAGGCTCGACTTCTCGACAGTTATTCCGCTTGCTTTACTGTTATTTTAGGATGTCTGTTCAAAAACAGATGAAACCAGTTGTCTCCAGGTCTGTTGTTTGTGAATGAATTTGGTCTTGGTGCCTCTTGAAGAAAGCATTCAACAGCATTCTTTACGTCATCTGGGTACGCTGGAAATCCTAACCTCGCTTTATCCAAAATCCATTTTTCCAAACGAGCTTCCTCATCAACTGTCAATATTGTTTTGGGTCCTTTTTTACCACATTTTGGAATTCTTCCTGTTGCTTTACCGTATAAAGTAGATTTCGGAATTCCATACTGCTTTGCAACTTGGCTAATTTTGGCACCATTCCTTACTGCTTCAAGTGCTTGTTCCACGTCTTCAGCCGAATATTCATAAAGTTTATACGCCTTTTTAACGATCGACATCTATTAAATAAATTTCAATATAAATTTTAATATTAATAAAAATTGTAAATATATTTAATTGAAAAAAAATAGTGAAAACTCCTTGTGACATATGCGTCTATCAATTAGAATGAGGTTAGAAAGTCGACACCAACAGATAGACGCATATATTTTCACTTTTACCACTTGACTTTTTATTATTTTATTTTTTAAATTAAAAACATGTTTTCTTAAAAGCAATCATGGATTACATACCTCGTTTTGTTGCTTTTAAGCTTTGATTTTCACTTTTCGTCCTGACACCACGTAACTCTCAGATTACTACATTAGCGCCATTGAGGCACTCTGGCGGATATCGAGTTTTGATTTTTTTTAAATATTAAATTTATATTTACATAAAAGTAATCGCCATTATACATATATGTAATTAGCAATTGATCTGTGCAACTAGAATTTATAGAATAGTTCGTTCAATAATTTTTATAATTTCAAAATAAAGTTGAAATCGTCTATCTATTGGCAAAGTTTATCTATTGGTGAAGTCACCCTACCACATTGTAGCCCGTGGTTTTGCTATATTGTTATATGCTATATTGTTATATGCTATATGCTATATTGATTTTAAAATTCCATGCTCTAAATTCTAATTTCACTCGAAAACTCCGATTTCTCACTCGAAACTTTGAACGTCAGATTCGAAATTAGCGCCACCGAAAAATGACATGTACGCGAAAACCGATCAAAATCCATGTGAATTTTAAACATTAAAAAACAGAATCCGGCTTCTGAAGTCATTTTTAAATAATTTCAATCAAATTCGTAATCAGCGCGGTCAAAAACCCCCGAGTACCATTTTTCAGAAATAATTTTTCCGGGATCCGGGGTTCGAGCTAAGACCGGCTGTACTCGGGGAGGGGAGGAGGGGCTTCTGCATGGTGGACCCCCCCCCCCCCCCCAGGTTCAGAGAGAAGGATCCCCTCTGGTTGAAATACCTGGGAGGGGGGGGGGGGGGCAAGGTTTCTACATACAGTCTGTTTGATAAGAGCGTGTACGGCAAAACTTTGTCCTCGAAACCGTTAGAGAGGAAATTCAAGCTTGTGTGTGAGCAGGTAGCGACACCTTTTCTCTCAGATGCTTTATACAGAATGCCTCAGTTGTCGTTCGACCTTGGTCATAGAATATACATATTTCACCATGTCTGCCGTGTACGCATCACGTTACGAAGCTGCGTTTCTGTGTTCACATCCGAAAGGACCAAAAATGTCACTCGGGGCGGCTGCTAAGTACATGAAAAAGTCGAAGACATTTGTAAGTAAGTGGGTGAAACGTTATTCCGACGTAAAAAATGTCTATGACCTGCCGGATCGTGGCTCTCTACGAAAAACAACGAAAAAGGAGGACAGATTGATTTTACGGTTGTTTGAAAAAAATTCTTGTCTAACATTGCGTGGGGGGCAAGCGATTTTGCGTAAAAAGGGCCTAAATGTGTCATGTGATACTATAAGAAGACGTTTACTGGCTCATAAAGTGAAATTTCGAAGCACAGTGAAGAAATCACTACTGTCCACAAAACACGTCGAAAAAAGACTCAATTAGGCGAAAGAAAATTTGGACCGTGATTGGGAGAACTGGCCGTCGCAGTCACCAGATGCTAATCCCATCGAAAATGTGTGGGCGCTCATGAAGTTGAAGCTCCGAGGGAAGAAGATCTGGACCGCCAAGCAGTTATTTCGACAGATTCGATTGATATGAAGGTCTTTATCTCAAGATTATGCTACAATTGGTCGAAAGTGTACCTCGGAGATGCCAGGCAATTATTAATAATGGAGGCGATTGGACATCTTGTTACTAATAAAGCATCACAGTCTATATCATGTAGTATGTGTGTATTTTTTTTCAGTCATTATCCCAAATAGTTTTTGAGTTTTGCCATACACGCTCTTATCAAACAGACTGTAGAGGCCCGGCTCACCAGGGGTTGAGAGCGGAGGAGAGAGGACCTCTCTCTGTCTGAGTTGCCACAACGGGCATAATGGTCCAGAAGGACTGAGTGTGCCCAGTAAATGCCAAATACTAAATACTAATACTACCATTTTTCAGCCCGATCTACGCTAAATAAAAAATGTCGAAGATTCCGGTCAGAATCTGAAAAAAAATAATGTCACCCCACGCGATTCCCCGACCCCGATTTGCTATATTGATTTTGTCAGAATCCAGAAATTCTTCGAAAAAGCGCTACGTACATGTCCCTAAAGAATTTGGAAGATTCTTGTCAGAATCCGGCTTCTAACGTCGATAGAAATAGGTGTTAATAGAAGTATTAATGGAGTAAGAAGGGGAGAAACTCAAGCACACAAAGCATGAAATATACAAAAGAAAGTTATTTATTATAATTTTTATGTGAACACGGAGATATTGCAGTACAATATTGCAGCAATGTTACAAGCAATATTGCAGAAGGGCGGACATTTGAATTTTGCTGCAATGTTGCAGGAATATTGCTGAAACATTGCGAAATAATGCCGAAATGTTACCATTCTCTTAGATAATAATTATTCCTGCAATATTTATGCAAGATTGCTGTACAGGTATGGTATCCAAGACACAAGCATGTGGAAAGTATTTAATTATTTTAGTAGATAAGCTAGGCTGGTTCTAGCACATCAATCCGGACGGGTTGCCTACTTTCAGGGGCAAGATGGCGGGAAATTTGAATTCGCGCACCACGTGACCCAACGGAGCTCTGCCATTGGTCGAGCCCCCACTCCCAAACCCCCACCAGATGTCGCCACCGTCGGCAGCAGCCATTTTGAATTTTACCCCAACAGAGCTCTACCATTGGTCGAACCCCCACCCACGGAGTTCCACCATTGGTTGAACCCCCACCCACGGAGCTCTACCATTGGTCGAACCCATACTCCCCAACCCCCGCCAGGTGTCGCCACCATCGATGGCAGGCCATTTTGAATTTTACCCCAAGAGAGCTCCGCCATTGGTTGAACCCCCACCCACGGAGCACCACCATTGGTCGAACCCACACTCTCCTACCCCCGCCAGGTGTCGCCACCGTCGGTGGCAGGCCATTTTGAATTTTACCCCAAAAGAGCTCTGCCATTGGTCGAACCCCCACTCCCCAGGTCTCGCTCGTAACACCATCAGGCAGACCTCCACCTCGCTCGCAGCGCCATCTCGACATCGCTCGCAACGCCATCTGGCGGACCCCCACTTCGCTCGCAGTGCCTTCTCGATGACCTCCCCCACTTTGGTTCCAACTTGCACGTGGTAACGCTACTGCGCACGTCCTGCTATCAAATTTCGCTGACTCGCGTGTGCAGGCTCGGTCTTGCTTGCACGTGCATCAAATTCCAACGCTACTGCGCACGTCCGATCCCCGGAATCGTTGTGTCTCCGGCTATCAAATTTCGCTGACTCTCGCGTGTGCCATCCAGACAGAAAAGATTCCAGCTTGCACGTGGCAACGCTACTGCGCACGTCCGATTCCTGGAATTGTTGACAGACCTTGAGACATGATGACATCACTGTCTACCCCCACTCCTCACTGTTGCTAGGCAGAATGCAGCTGAACGATTCACCCTCACCACTGAGTAGTGATTGGCTATAAAACCCCCAAGTCTTTGAGGTGTCACCATCAGTCACAGCTAAGAAAATGGACTTCACGAAACTCAATGAGCTCGGCAGATCAGCCGGATATTTGGAGGTCAAAAAATTCTCTGAACTAGAGGTTGGAAAGGAGTATCTGATCACGCGAGTGAAGATGGTTACAACAAAATACGGTTTGAAGATCGTTGTCGACCTGGAGAAGAGTTTTGGAGTCTTCCTCCCATCACGAGTCAATAAACTCTTCAAGGATGCTGATGATGAGGAGTTTAAGAAGTTGGTCAAAGAGTGCAGCGAGAATAAGCTGCACTTGAAGTATCTAGGTGGAGAGTACAATTTTTTCGAGTTTGTTAGGAAATAAATTGTGAAACAAACTGGAGTTATGAATAAAAATTGCAAAAAAATAAATGTGTCATTCATTTATAACTTTAAAACCTCACCCCGTCGAAAGAAATAATTTCCCTCTCTCAACGATTGCTCATCGGTGTACTACAGAAACGAATCTACAAATCGTCGCTCGCGATTATTTAGTGTAAGCAAGTAGATAAGACTCAAACCGGTGAGAAGAAATGTCCAGCGTCAGCATGTTAACGGCACGTGCATCCCGCTCTCCAGCCGGCGAGAAGAAATGTCCAGCGTCAGCGCGTTGACGGTACGTGCATTCCGCTCTCCAGCCGGTGAGGAGAAATGTTCAGCGTCAGCGCGTTGACGGTGCGTGCATTCGCTCATTCGTACATCTAACTGTATGAGTCATTCTACTTCAGAAGCGAACCTACGAATCGTCGCGCGAGATTGTTTTATCTATAAAACTTGATGAGGTTTGCAGCGATGCGCACAACCTGATACTCTATTATTCTGATATGAAAAGGGCTACTAGGTCCAGCTCATCTCCTCGAGATGCATCTCATTAGTCTGCTTAAAACCGCGCCAAAGTGTAAATCATGCCGAACGCAAGATCCGACAGTGACAGTACTGTAGAGGAGTTTGAACATGTGAATTATCCTAGGTTCAAATTTCGCGGGCGGTTTATAATCTGCCCGAAGATATGGAAGATCCTCAATGACAAAAAACGCAACGCTTTGAGACGGCAACTGATTGCATCAATAAAGTTAAACGGGGTTGAAGCTGACCACACAATAGAAGGAGCCGTTTATGTAATGCGTGGGAGTTTTTTAGTACCGGTAAGAGCATCAATAATATTTTCTTCTTCTTCTTTTTTTTTTTCCTTTAACTAAAGCATGTTATTTTATATCTATTTATAGAAATTAAGGGGTCGTGCAGCGCAAAGAGCGGCTGCGCAACAAGCCCGGAGGGTGGAGGAAGAGGATGAGGAGGATGAGGAGGAGGAGGCGGCGGAGGAGGACGAGGCAGCGGAGGAGGAGGAGGCGGAGGAGCAGGAGGAGGTGGAGATGGAGGAAGAGGAAATAGTGGTGTTGGCGGAGGATGGGGGGAGATGGGTGATGAGGTGGTGGTGGAGGTGGATGATGTGGTGGAGGGGGAGGAGGGGGAGGAGGAGGAGGAGGGGTAGCTTGTAATATATTATTTTAAACATTTTATTTTAAATTTTTCTCAATTTTATTAATAAAAATATATATACAGGTTACATGCAGTTTTACTCTACCTCTCGGCAATAAATACAATCCTTAACCATAGGTCGCGGACCGTCATAATCGTCTCTGCCTCTCGGCACCCGGTGATGTCTTCGACATCGACGACAATCGGCGATACTCTTGTTCTCGACATATTTAGCTAGTAGTCTGTCCCACACATCGTCGATCGTGTTCGCGGCAAATACGGTGAGAAAGTCTATAGGGAGCTGGGCGATATCTTCGGCGCTCATCGAGGTGAGACTCTCCGTCTCGAAGAAAATCTTCAGGGAACGTATCAAAGATGGAGGATTACCCTTGTACTTCAGCCAGGTTTCCGAGCGTTTCACATTCTCAACGGCACAGAAATGACCATCGGAGTAGTGGCGCTGACATCTGAATGTTGGCTCGCTGCGCAGTTTCCTCAGCGAGGGACAACCCAGTTCATCCAAATTGACAATGGTGCACTCGGTGTACTCTCGCAACCAGACTTTCTTCTCCTCACCCTTCACATACACCGTGGAGACGCCATGTAGATGAGGTCCGAGCACATTTTCAATCATGATGTACGGCACGTCCCCAGAATTCCACGAAAGTCCATGGAAGTTACGTTGCAACCAGGAATTGCTGCGGTGATACATCGTAGGCAGTTCCCACCAAGGAATCGGCGGTTTGAATAGGAAAGTCGTGGCTTCCCGTGGCTCAGAGTTGAGGGTGAGCACGGCAAGTTCCTTCGCCACGAATCGGTTGTGGGGCATCTGGAAGCCCTGTACGTCCACCACGACTTCCATGGTGAAACTGAACTCCTCGGAACTATGCCAGTCTATTTACCACACCGCTGATCGGTCGGTATTCCACTATGCGGTCGTGCAAGATAAGGCAGTACGCTGCAGTATCAACGGGGAAATTTGCGCTCGCTTAGAACTCCAGACGCACGTCCACCGGTCCCGATTTCACCGACTCGTTTTGCTTCGAACAATCGATGACGACGAGGGGTGCGTATTCGAGGAAATCATCTTTGCTCAACCACGGTTGGGAATCCTTGCCGTAGTATGTGGTCTGAAAATTGGTGTACATCTCGTACAGTAGGGCGTACTGATTGTGTCCAATGTCGAGATTGAGGTTTCCATAGGGATAGCACTGCGAGTTCAAGAACAGCTTGACGTCTCTGATCCTGCAGTGGTCGAATCGACTCGCGTTCTTATTCTTCTTGTTCTTTCGCCCGATTTGGAAGCCCAGTACGACGTAACGCGGTTTCTCCAACTGCGTTGAGGTCTTCACAGTCCACACGTGCTTAGAGGTGCGTGGAAGCATGGGATACTCGTACAGCTCCCACGTGCGAAAGCTCATGGAGATGGGTGCATCATTGGCGATAAAGTTTAGCAGCTGAATCTTTCGCTGGTCCGAGACCCTGATGTACGGCATCATCCACTCCACCTTTAGTATTGCAATCTTGAAGACTTCCTCGGTTGACTGTACGACGGCATTCGCATCGCTGTTTGCCCGTGTGAGAATCAACTCGTGCTTGGCGTTGACGACTATTCGTCGGTAGTCTTCGGCGAAACCGAGCATCAAGCTCAGCGGTATGGAGACGTCAAAGTAGCCTTCACCATTGGTCAGCTTCTTGCTTTCCCTGATATCGAGCCAGCCGGCGTTCTCCAGCAGTGAACGCTGACCGGGGCTCAGGGACACGAAGCCCTTCATGAGGCTCGTCAGTCCGACATTCTTGCTTCGATCGATCTCGACGGCGTTGAGCTCGTAGCGTATCTCCTCGAAGAGATGACAGATGCCGCTGTTAACGAGTGCAGTGTTTGCAGCTACCGCAGATCCATCAGCCTTCAGGAGCCGACCGTGCACGTGCAGCGAGCTTCTGCTCGGTAACAGATACACATCCTGGTGTTGAATGGCGATGCGAATTTCGTCGCTGTTGTTGAAGGTTGGCGATGTGTACGGTTGGTGAGCATGCACTTCGCAGTGGGCGATGGACTCGTCGAAGACGATCGGTGTGTGAACGGTTATGATCTCCTCCTCCATGGTACTGGGTAGACGATAAAGATGCAGCAGCAAAATCGTACTTTTACTTCCCCAGTCTTCTTCCTCTTCCGCTGGTTGCTTTCACTCGTAGCCCCAGACTCATCAGTAGCTCCAGATTCGGACGTGTTACCACTCTGAGAGGCACTCGACGACATGTTGGTTCACTCTTGTATCCTCGTCCGTGGTAAACGATCCCCATCACGGTGACGATTTGACGTGCAGTCTCACGGTTATAACTTCCCCGCGGAAATTCACCAAGTCCCCGTCCTGATCGACCAATCGCAGCTGAATATGGTGTATCGCTCGAACGGCGATCGGCAGATAAATGACGTGGGTCGGCACCTCCACGATCTTATATCCCGGCGGAACGCTGGGGAAAAATTCGTGGATGGTGTGCACTCTGCGCTCGTTGATGAAGGCACCCGCGGTTATGTTACACTCGACTCTCAGCGCGTTGACCTTGAGGATGGTCACGGGTAGATCGGATTGATGATTGACATTCGCCTCCAGAATGCGCGGTGTGAAACCCAACAGCCGGCCAATGCTGTCGTCCGGTCGAAAGTCCACGTCGTGACTGCACTTGACTTCACTGCGAAGCGTGTTATTGTTGGGCTTCATGTTGATGACGATATTCTGGTCGGGAAGCACCTTTTGCACGTAGCTCTCAATGTCCTCAATCTCATAGCTACCGGTGGGTATGACAACCACCTTTCCTTGACCAACGTGCAGCTTATTGTTGCCAACGTCTATGTTGGGTATCGAGTTGAAGGTCAGCAGTGCCACCAATCCGAGTGTGTAGCTCTTGAGGGGCGAGAGTTCGATGGGTGGAAAGTACTGCGCCTCGAGCACCGAGGATGTTCCCGATAGAGTCAGCGTGAACGATTCCCCCATGACTGTGAGCTGTCAATGGGCACGCAAACGTTTTATAGCAGCTGCTCACTCAAGAACTTGAGGCACAAATGTCCACACTCAAAAGTGTCGTAGTCCTGATACCGCTCGTGATTGTACTTGACACTGCCAACGCCGAGATACGTCATGAGATCCGGCGGTGGACGTAGATTGCCGAAACTGTCAAAGTACATGACGTCGTTGTCGACCTTTCGGTAGGCGACCCAGTGAGTTCCAGGACCGCTCGCGTCGTCGAGGTTAACGATGGCTGTTTCGCACCTTCGAGGTCCATTTCTGGGTAGGGCGTTTCGCATGAAGACTCCGCGAAAGTGTGGAATCTTCCAGATTCTCGCGTACTTTTGCAGGTCCGCATCGGTTAGCGCTCGGCAGGGCAGTGTCGCTATTAGTTTTTTGGATGTGGTTGCAGATGAAGTCCCAGGCCACGTCTGTATGGTTTCAGGTGAAGTCCTCTACCCAGAGCGATGGCTTCCATCGTCTGGTTGTGTCTCTGACTTTCTTCCAGCTGCCGCTTGGCTGCACTCGCATCGTTCACAGCCTTGACGATTCCAGCAGTGCCACCTGCCAACGCTCCGGTTGCACTAAGACCCGCGAATAGCGGAACGAGGAATGGCAGGAAACCGCCAATTTTCGGAGGCACGGGTAGAATGCGCGGAGATCGCACTTTAGATCTTCCACCGGCTCTCTTGACAGCCTCGCGTGCACCTCGAAGGGCCGATCTGACGACTGCGAGCGCATTCTTGCTGGGGAGCATGGACTTCTTCGCTGCGTCGACGATCTTTCTCAACGTCACTGAAGGCTTCTTCTTCTTCGAGTCCATTCGAAGTTTCCTCTTCTTCTTCTTCTCCTTGAGACCCATTCCGAGTTTTCTCTTGACATTCATGGTGTTCGATACAGCCAGAGCTGCCGCTTTCTCGGCAATGCTCACGTCTTTGGCGAATACACGTCGCAAGGCCTTCGCCGCGAGCACCTTGTCCGCCCGACTCCTCGCTTCGAGATTCTCCCGGTTTCTCGAGTAGGCGATGTCGTGCTCCTTGCAAGCCGTGTCGAGGGGATTGATCCCCGGGTCGCCTCGCGCGAGCCTCTCGGCCAACCTCGTGCCCGGTCCGCAGTACTGGTACCCCGGGATATGCAACTCGACGGGTAGTTTGTTGATGAGGCTGTTGACGAGACCCTTACCACGTCGTTTGCGCGATCTGTGCACGATCATGTCCGGGGTGTAACTGAAGGACCAATCTATATAAACGCAGTACTTATAGCTTTCACACCAGTCATGACCGAACTGCGATTCGACCAATAGTCCACGAGACTGCCCGTGATGAACTTTGACGAGCTCGCGCAACCGAGTGCCGAGAAGAAGAAGAAGAAGAAGCGGCATGGTGATTTGCTGCCAAATAGCGTGCGGGCGGTGTTTTGCGGGCCATCCAACTGCGGCAAGACGAACGCGCTGCTCACCCTCGTGACACACCCCGATGGACTGAGATTCGAGAACGTGTACGTCTACTCGAAATCACTTAATCAACCCAAGTACAGGTTCCTGGAAAAAGTACTCGATTCGGTGGACGGTGTCGAGTACCATCCCTTCAACGAGCACGAGCAGGTGGTGTCACCGGAAGAGACACGTCCAAACTCGATAATGATCTTCGACGATGTCGCTTGCGAGAAGCAAGACGGCATCAGAGCCTTTTTCTGCATGGGTCGACACAGGGACGTCAACTGCTTCTACCTCTGTCAGACGTACACCCGCATTCCCAAGCACCTGGTGCGTGATAATGCCAACCTGCTGGTGCTTTTCCGGCAGGATGACATGAACCTCCGACACGTTTACAACGATCACGTAAACACGGACATGTTTTACGTGATGTTCAAGGATATATGCTTCGTTTGTTGGAATGCCGATAAGTACGGATTCGTTGTTATCGACAAGGATCGGGAGCTCAACGAGGGTAGATACAGAAGGGGTTTCGACTGCTTCGTGAACCTGATAAATGTGCAGTGATTGTTGAAGCGTTGATCAGTCGACTCTCGCATCCGGTTGAATTAACATGAACAGCGAGATACACAAGGAGAAGGACGTCTTGCGTCAAATCGCGAAAGCTAGCGACACGATTCGACGAAAGCATCGAACGATAAAACTGGGCAGGGAGAGCACCGAACGCGTGATGAGTGAAGTCTTCAAACCTATGGTGAACCTCCTGCAGAAATTGGTTGATAACTCTCGGTCCATGGTGTCCGTCAAGGGTGAACCGAAGCGGGAGAAGGAGGAGTCGCAGTTCGGGGAAGACGCTGTGCAGCCTCAGACGATAACGGATGACATTGAGGATGAGAAGGTGGAGGGGGAGGTGGAGGAGGAGACGGAAGAGGAGGAGGAGGATGAAGAGGATGACTTTGCGTGGAAGTACTTGAGAAAGTTGGAAACGAAAGATTTGGACACGACTTACGGTGTGCGCGAGCTCACCGGAGGAAAGTTGATGATTGGCAATTCTCCGATAGTCTTCAAACATAAACTCATTCACGTGGGTAATGTAGTTTATCCGAACACCACTGGTATGATGGAGCTGCTATTCAAGAAGACACCCAACGAGACCCTCGTGAGTCAGGATGATCTGAACAATTATGGAAAAATCATACTCGCGACGAATGCGCACAGAAAGTATTACCACACAAATGAAGAGATACGCGATACCGAGAGCATCAAGTTCAACAGCATTATCGCGAGAGTGATCGGCTACCGCGCTGAGTCACCGAAACGCAAAGGAGCAGGCCTACCATGATACATGGTAGCCGAGAGTAACAAACGAGTGGATTACACGTACTGGGACGATCCCAACGAACTCGTGGATCGCCTTCGTCTGCTGCTAGCGTCTCAGGCTGCCGGTAACTCGGGTCACTCCAACGAGATCATATCCATCATCGAGGAATTGCGTGAAGCCGGCATCATTTATTAGTGGGATCACACGATGTTTCTTCATCAGTACCATCATGAGCATCGACGTGTTCGGACGACAGTTGAACGGTCGAAGTGAACGTGGCCCTCCGGGACCTGCCGGCGAGGGATTCAAATTCACCGACGATGGACAGTACGATGTGGGGAACAAGAGACTGTGCAATATCGCCCATCCCACACGACCGCGCGATGCAGTTACATGGAGTGCCGCGCAGAGTCTGATACGGCAGGAAATTCAAACCACGAATGCAGTGATCCGAAATCTCCAACTGTCTGCTGCAGAGTCCCTGAGCGATGCAAATCAAATGATTCGAGACTTGCAAGAGAGTCTGAGGAAGCAGCACATGAATAGAGAAACGACTCATAATTTGACGGTGGAGAGTTCCGAGCTCATTAATCGGTTGGATGCACGATTGGGAGCACTGGAGGATAAATGGGCGAAGAGAAGTTAGCTGTTGTGCTGGAACTTCATAAGCCAGCAAGAAGAAACTTCCCGCGTCGGTGTGTTGATGTTCGCGGTCTGGATGAGACCTGGCAGGCGGATCTCGTCGACATGTCGGCTTACGCGAGAGCTAACGGTGGACACCACTTTCTGCTGACGGTAATCGATGTATTTTCGAAATTCGCCTGGGCCGTGCCATCCAAGAGCAAAAATGCCAATGATGTTACGGTCGCCATGAAGACTGTTCTCGAGCAGGGCCGTACACCGAAGAACCTGCAAGTCGACTCCGGCAAGGAATTCTACAACGCCAAGTTCAAGACTCTCATGCAGCGACATGGTATCAACCTGTACTCGACCTTCAGCAACCTGAAAGCATCCATCTGCGAGCGTTTCAATCGCACCCTGAAGAGCAAAATGTGGATGCAATTCAGTCTACGCGGAAACTATAAGTGGACGGACATTTTGCCTGACTTGGTGTCCGCCTACAATGACAGCAAACATCGAACCATCGGGATGAAACCGCGTGAGGTCACCGCTCAAAACACCCAACAGCTGTTGCGACGCGTGTACAAGAATCATAACGCAGGGATGTGGAAGAAGAAGAAGAAGCCAAAAAGTTCCGATTCGGCGACAAAGTACGTGTCAGCAAGTTCAAGCATGTCTTCGAGAAGGGTTACACACCCAACTGGACTACTGAGATATTCACCGTCGCTGGAGTAAAGAACACCGATCCAGTGACGTACCGACTAAAGGATTATCAAGATCAACCCATAGAAGGTGCTTTCTACGAGGAGGAACTCGCCGCAGTCAAACATCCCGATGTATACCTCGTGGAGCGGGTGCTCAAGAAACGCGGAAATAGACTATTTGTAAAGTGGTTGGGTTTCAATGATTCACACAACAGTTGGACAAATAAATGATTCATTTATTCCACCAAATCCATGTTTAAATTCATTTATAGGGGTGAGAGTTGATACGCGTCGTTCTCCAGGTAAATACGAGGAGAACCTTCGGATGGAGCAGAGCAATCGATTGGAAGTCTTTAGTGCTGCGGTACTTGTGGGCTCTCTCTCTCTCTCGTAATACCGCTTAGTTTTACTTAAGTATATCCACACCTATATTTATATCCACAGACGCACGCACACCTATATTTACATTTGTAATCCTGCCTATATTTACAATCGTAATCCTATCACACACACACACACACACACACACACACACACACACACACACACACACACACACACACACACACACACACACACACACACACACACACCCCTATATTTACATTTATAATCCTACCTATATTTACAGTCGTAGTCCTATTCCATACACACACACTCATTTACTTATCCACATCCATATTTACATCAGTTATTCTGCAGTGCCCCCAGGGCAGAGTGTCCGTAGTGTCGGGTTGCAGGCACCTCTTGTCGTCGTGCGGACTGAGCGCGAGTTTGGTCTGCTGTACAGTCTGCACTTCGTGCAATTTCGATCGAAAGAGATACTGCGAGCGATACCGTGTCGTATTTTCCCTCAAGCAGGTGACGTAGTCCTCGAAATCGATGGTTCTCGCGAGCACCGACGACTTGACGCCCTTGGCCTTCTTCATGCGGTCCTCACCGTTGACCCGCACGCTGTACATTTTGCTGCGGAGTCCGACGAATTCCGTCATGATATGACCGTTGCACTCGTCCTTCATGAGGCCGACCACCTTCTTGTTCACCAGCGGCATCTGGAAGGCGTTTTCGGTGGGGTAGTCGGACGTATCGAAGCGCCCAATGTGACGCTTCATCACGTCGTAGACGTCCCCGCCTCGCACTTCGTAGATGAGGCTGTCGGTGTCCGTGTAGAGCAGCTTGCAATTGCTCTCGAAGGTCGGCATCATGAAGTCGTAGTGAAACTCGTAAACACAAGTTTTCGACAAGTCGAGTACGCAGAACCCCACGTAGATCGGCTTATTCAGCAAAACCTCGATCTTGCTGAGCTGCACGGCTACGAGGTTTTCTGCGAAAACGGCTCGGTTGTGGAAGTTGGGCTTGGCGATGAGTGCTTCAGCACCGTATCTACCCTTCCACTTGGTTACGAGTTTGACGTCAACACGTTTGCGCACATTCTCCATCGTCTTACTGAACACCGCGTTGTTCATGAGTTTGAACAAGTTCTTCTCAAACTCATTGCGGGCTCGTTTCCTCATACCGCTGTTCAGGTCTATATAGCTCTTAAGCCACGGTGACTGCTCGAACTTCAGGGCTCTGTGGATTTTGGTGAGCCGTAGACCGTGCTCAAGAGCTTGCCTGAGGTTGCGGTAGTGGATGATGTAACGTGATTTCGAGTACAACGTCGTCAGAAGCTTGGGCTCTTTCGAGCCCGGTGGCTTCATCTGCTCGGGACACAGCGGTAGGTCTCGGTAGACGTCGTGAATGGCTTCCGGATAGTCCAAGTCCACCTCGAGTATGTATCCGATGGGTGAGTCGTCGGGCACATTCCATTGGAAGTCACCATCGAGGTTCTCCACCCACTCGAAGCCACTGTACGGGAGATGTTGCGTCATCGCCCAGCCGTACAAGTTGTTCACATCGAAGTACATGAGGTACTTCGTCTCCTCCTCAGGATTATAGTCCCTCATGTACACGTTGTTGGCTCGGGCGTAACGGTTGCGGTGTACTTCAGCATGGCGTCCCACGTGAGGCCGGGTGTGGTGTTGTAATGGGCTGGATCCAGACCGTACGCTTCGAGGCAGTTGTCACGAAAGTTTTCGAAAACGTCGGCCAGCAGCAGGACGTCGGTCTTGAGGTAGAGGTCCGCGTATTCGCCCAGAGTTCCCACGTTGAACTCACGCCAGACCCTCTGGGCGTGTTCATAGTCCCCGTCGGAGATGTCGCAGCCATTGAGACGGCTGTGAAATTGTTGCTGGGTCGGCAACTCTGTGACGTCCAGCTTGGTCCACACGTCGAGAAACTCGTAGGGGAAACCCCTTTCCGCTTCAGCAATTCGAACTGGTCGGTCTGGATTTGCGGGAACTGGCTCTTGGTGATCGGCGCCTCCGTGAGGTAAGACGCCAACTTCTCCAGCGAGGATGCCATGAAGCGGAAGGAGTCGATAAATCGAAGAGCGATGTCGCTGCCCTTCAGATGTTTCGTGAACGAGACATATCGCTCCATGTTCAAGGGCAAGAGGTCGATCCGGCCGTCGAAGCAGGTGGATATCTCCTTGATGATGAGGTGGCTGTCGTAGCCGCTGAGATTGTGGAAGACTACGGGAATGGTGCGCGAATCCTGATAATTCAGGTTACAGTCCTCATGCGCTGCACCCCTGTATCTGCCGGTGAGATGGCAGTGGTCCCGAACTCTCCTCACATCCAGCAGCGGCTTCTCATAAATGTGACACTTCTCGGCGATGCGGAAAGCCCTCTCCTGTTCCTCCGTGAGCGGTTGCATGGGTATGGTGTTCTTGAGGACTCCTTCGACCTGCTCGACCAGCTCAGAAAGTTCACGCGAGAACCATTCAGCAGGTTTCGGGCCGCGAAAGCTGTTGTAGTGCGACAGCGTGTCGTCGTAGCTGCACTTCACGTAGTAACCCACGCTGAACGGTTCGTGCACTTGACAAACTCTCGTCTTGCTCGTCTGCTGCAGGTCGACGTTCTTCAGGAGACACTCGAAGTCTGCGTAGACGACAAACGGCACCCTTTCCTTGAAGTTGAAGTTCTTAAACTTCAAGGTGCTGTGCATCGGTGCAGGCATCTTGACCTTGCACCGATTCACCTGGACGCAGTCGACTTCGTGGGCTTCCAGCTTTTTAGTACTCCGGAAGTAGTGTAGGCAGCGATCACAGATATACTTTTTTCTATAGATCCTGGAAAGTTGTGCGCTGACCAGCCGAGAGAGGTCCTTTATCCACACGTAGTGGTAGTTGGTGTGAGTTTCGTCATCCTCGTTAACCTCCTCCTCATTCGATTCCTCGTCGACGTATCGATCTTGAATCATGAGGAGATTCACATGTTTGGTTTTCTTGTGCGAGGTGACGTGGATGAGTGCGACCGAAAATTTTTCTTTGCGTTTTAGCAGAACGTAGATGTTGATCGAGAGCTCGTTCTGCTTCTCAAACTTCGGGACCTCTCTCGGCGTCACTGGGAAGTCTATGCTCGTAAAGTTCAGCTCGTTTTCATACGACCTGTACACTGACACACGGTTGGGATTACGATCAACGGGGTGCAGCGCAGAAAGGAGCGCCCACTTAAAACACTGGTCGTCGGTGTTTTTCACGTTAACACAGGCTTTCTTCATCCTGACAAACTCTGGAAGTTCCAGGTAGGAGCTGCCTCTCATTGGATTGTACTGGTTCACGTTGACGGTCAAGTTGATGATGACTCGCAACGTCCAACCCGAGTCTCGCTCCTGGAATTCCTCCATTTGCCGGAGAATGGGGTCCCGCACATTGTCGACGAACCACTGTCTCAAATCGGTGGTCTGCAGGATTGGAACGTTCTTCGTGGCGAAGGCCTTCAGCTCGATGATCTCCTCGTCATTCTTGAAGATACTGTACTCGCCCTCCAGTACAGCATTCACCTTCAAGGCGTTCTCCCTCTTCAGCGCGTTCTTGATGCGCGGTGTGAAGAGGGCTTGGGCGTCCTGCAGAAAGGTGGCGGGGTCCAGGTTGCGTAGGTTTACGATTACCCCGGTGCGGATGCGCCCGTTGAATGCCGACTGGAGATCCTCCCACGAGACGCGTCTCTGTTCGCGTTGACCCAGCCGCCCACCTCTCACAAACAAGCTTTTGAGTTTCCGATTATAACTCTTAACTTGTCTAATGGTGGCTAGGTATCGTTGTTTATCGGCGACCGATGTCCCCTCTCGGCGCATCAATCGTCCGAGCAGGCGCAAATTCTCAGTTCCATGTCGAATCCATTGCGTGATCTCGGCGGGGTCAACTCTCTTGCGATTGATGAGCTTGAAAGCTTGGCGATGGATGTTTACAATACTCTTACATTGATTGGAAGACATGTTGTCGTTTTCGAGAGTGAGGTGTGACTAATGGTATGAGTGCGGTGACGCGTGGTATTTAGGCAAAGACGTTGTGGTGGTGGCGGAGTGTGAAGACGTTCTTCGTCGGAATATCCGAGCCAGCTCGCGCGAATTTGAATCCTCGTGCAGCGGAGTGCGCGTTGATCGCACACATCGCAACGAACCGCGCGAGCCTGCATATATGCAAGTCAGCGAAATTTGATAGCAAGATTGCTCGGAGCTGTCGTCATCCCAGGAATCGGACGTGCGCAGTAGCGTTGCCACATGCAAGTTGGTGGCTGCTTGGAGCGCGACCGAGTCGGCACACGCGAGAGTCAGCGAAATTTGATAGCCGGAGACACAACAATTCCGGGGATCGGACGTGCGAAGTAGCGTTGGAATTTGATGCACGTGCAAGCAAGACCGAGCCTGCACACGCGAGTTAGCGAAATTTGATAGCAGGACGTGCGCAGTAGCGTTACCACGTGCAAGTTGGAACCAAAGTGGGGGAGGTCATCGAGAAGGCACTGCGAGCGAAGTGGGGGTCCGCCAGATGGCGTTGCGAGCGATGTCGAGATGGCGCTGCGAGCGAGGTGGAGGTCTGCCTGATGGTGTTACGAGCGAGACCTGCGGAGTGGGGGTTCAAGCAATGGCTTAGCTCTCTTGGGGTAAAATTCAAAATGGCCTGCCATCGATGGTGGCGACACCTGGCGGGGGTTGGGGAGTATGGGTTCGACCAATGGTAGAGCTCCGTGGGTGGGGGTTCAACCAATGGTGGAACTCCGTGGGTGGGGGTTCGACCAATGGTAGAGCTCTGTTGGGGTAAAATTCAAAATGGCTGCTGCCGACGGTGGCGACATCTGGTGGGGGTTTGGGAGTGGGGGCTCGACCAATGGCAGAGCTCCGTTGGGTCACGTGGTGCGCGAATTCAAATTTCCCGCCATCTTGCCCCTGAAAGTAGGCAACCCGTCCGGATTGATGTGCTAGAACCAGCCTAGCTTATCTACTTATTTTTGGCTGCGTTAAATAAAAATACTGTGAAATATACATAATAAATACTAAAGTAACAGGGCTCCACGAGGTGAATCATTGAATTTTTTAACATATACGCGGTTTACTTTTTACAGTTCGTAACGGTATAAACATCCGTTTATATGGTAAAACTTAACAATCTCCCGTTAATATGTGTCGAGTAAATCGATATTAGTACTGTTACTAATTGTAAAAAGTAACGTTGAAGGAAGTTGCATTACATTCCGCTAAATTAAGGTTTAAAAGTTTTTTATAACAGTTGTTGTGTTGCTCACACTCTTAAGGTAACTTATCATAGATAACAATGATTTCTTTTTATTGTCTGAAAGTTTATTTTCAGGTGGCAAAATATGAAGTTCTACAAACTTGAGCTGTAAAAGTGTCTTTCCCTTTTTTTAAATATTACGTTCTTTCCACTGTTCTAAATTGGAATAAGTTTCTTTGATCATAATAACTGTAGGTCTTCTAGAATCTATTTTTATTTTAACAACTTTACTGATGTTTATGTTTTTTGTATTCAGAAATAAATCTGCGGCCGTTTTATATCTCAAAATCCACATGCTACCATGTCCATTACTTCAAACGGGGGGTTGTATTTTGCAGACCGTATTACATCATGCAAGTCGCTTGGGATCATAGCTGATGGCAATTATACCCTTTGTAAATCACATTATGGTAGACATAACACCTAACACACCATCTTAAATTTACTTTACAAACTAAAATATAAACGCTCTGGCACTTATTACTTTTGCAGGGTCATTGGCAATGGTATTTAGAATGTTTTGAGTCAAATACTTGTAAATATCATATTTTGGCACTTAGTGCCTTTGGTACTTCCACGCTTCAGTTTTTCTAAGCAATGAGATTCTAGTTATGCTAACAAGAGATCAGGATTGCTGTAACCAGGTCGACTTGCAGCATGGTCGATAAATATCCCCAACCCCTATCTTTATATAGGTAGTTGACACTACAAGGCAGTAATATTCTTGATCTAGTTTTGTGGTTAATTCAACCATGGTGTAAGGCTATCATAAATTACAACCTTGTTGTTCTATACCATACAATAAATGTTATTTCGACTACATTCATGATCTGTTTTGTTATGAATTAGAAGTTTCTGCATGTATCATACGCGCACCTAGAATTTTGAAATTCGATTGTATCTTGCTTATTTGTTCTATACTATACAACAAATGTTATTTCGACTACAGTCATGATCTGTTTTAGTTTCTGCACGTATCATACGCGCACCTAGAATTTTAAAATTCGATTATACAGGGTGTCCCATTTGAAACAGTACGACCGAATAACTCTACAAGGAAGGGATTTATAGCGAAGTGTATCGTATGACAGTTGTAGGGTTCGAAGAGGGAAACTTAGTGTTAGTAAAATATAGGCCCCCACTGCTCATGTTTTTATGCTACGAGCATAATGTCCCTTTTCTTAAATGGCAACAAAATTTTTGATTCTCCTCAAGTTGTGCAGCTTCCCGAGATGTATCAGTCAACCATATTTTATGATATTCCTATCGATTTTTCGTGAAATATCGTACAAAAATAGGGAAACATGAGAATATTTTTATTTAGGCTCGATTACAGGTTTTGTTGCACACTTTGCATATCTGTGTTCACGTAGCTGTAATAAAAAATCATTCTAAAAGGTGTTCGATGTTACCGCCATTGACAGCGAGGCAATACTCCAATCGACGTCGGAAGTGTTCTGTTACAGATCGAAGGACTTCAGGTGGAATGTGCTTGATCATATTTCTGATGCGTCTTTGCATATCTGCAGGTGTTGTTGGTCAATTGATGTACACTGCATCTTTAACGTAACCCCGTAGGATAAAAATCGAGGGGTGTGAGATCAGAAGATCGAGCAGGCCATTGGACCATCTAACATCTTTCTAATCGCATCCTCCATATCTTGCTCGGACCAACTTAGCCTCTTTGATGTTCTATTGCGTTTTCGTGGCATATTGTATCTGAAAAAGAAACAAATTTTAGATTCACGCTCATGATGATTTTCAACGAATATCATGCCTTCTGATATAAAATTATGCAATCCTTACATTAATGTAAAAATTTGTATATGTGAAAGAATCATGCGAATCGCTAACGATAGTGGCACTTAATTAATTCTTAAATTAATCGGAATTCCTATGATAATCTCAAATAATAAAATATCTGTAGTTTGGAAGATTTCGACGATTTGCAAAAAATTGTTTGTATGACAGATTCAAAAACATTGGCACATTTTGCAACTGAAAGCTACTCATTAATTTATATTTTTGTATATCATCATTTATGCAATTTGCTAAAATTGAATAAATATTCTCACACGATCCTGTACCGTATGTCCCACTCTGTACGGGCCAGTTTGAAGTTACCTTCGGGGAGGCTTGGTCGGTACTTGAGTCATTTAATACCGGTAGAAGTCGAGTCGGTAGTTAGAGTTGGTGTCAATTCGGGTGATCGAAACGTCTAACTTCGAAATTATGAATTTGTGAATAATGGAAATTACTCACCATTATTCACAAATTCATAATTTCGAAGTTAGATGCTTCGATCTCCCGAATTGACACCAACTCTAACTACCGACTCGATTTCTACCGGTATTAAATGTTTCGATTACCGACCAAGCCTCCCTGAAGGTAACTTTCAAACTGGCCCGTACAGAGTCCCCGACAGCAAAGCATGGATTTACACGCTAGCCGCACGCAGTGCTGCCACGTAGTGGCACCACTATGGTCTCACCGTGGCGTGATCGCGTGGCGTACACAAACTAAAAGCACCGTGGCTACACAGTGAACACACTGAGTGGTTCACAGCGTAAAGACACAGTAGTTACACTCAGTGCAGTCAAGGTGCCTTTTTGACGTGCACACTTCGTAAATTTACCGACCATGAATGTCGGTAACTTCATTGTCTTCACAAAATTTTTAACACGCGTCGTTTGCTGCCGCCGGCTCCGATCGGAGCCAGTCGACACTTCGCGCCTGTGCCGCCGGCTCCGATCGGAGACACATTGACGTGCACATTACTTATAATTATTCAGTCTGTTACCGGCACTGAGCGCGATGCAATCAATCTAAAAGTGGCAGCGAATGTGTTAAATTAGAAAATAACAAAATTGATATAATAATAGGTTTATTCCCAGAAAGCAATTTGTGACTAGTTACAAATTTTGATCTGCGGATGTGTGCGGTTGTAAATTTACAATTAATTGATTTCACACCCCGATAGAAGAATTTTTAAATTAGAAAATAACAAAATTGATATTATAATAATGTTTCAAACAGTGCAAATTGTACTGAATTATTTCATAAATAATGAATAATTAATTATCATAATCGCTACTGTTTTGAAAAAGAAAGTATCAAATTATTTTTAAAAATTTAATGAGATATATATATATATATATATATATATATATATATATATAAACCGGCCTTTACACAATGCAACACTGAGATATCTCGGCAAAAATATTTAAAATTTAGTTTACGTTTGACATAGCTCGAAATCGGCTTTCGGCTTTATCTCACTAGTTACAGTACTGTTGTTTTCAGGTATCGATATTATATGTATAACTTAGTCGACTTCCACCACAAAGAGTCGATGGCGCAATTGGTAGAATGCGGGAAGCGTTCCCAGTCTTCTAAAGATCGCAGGTTCGAGTCCTGGCCGGGTCGGGTTTGAGAAAAAAAAACCGACACTCTCTCTCTCTCTCTCTCTCTAGTAGGCGGGATAAGGCAGGCGGGAAATCCTACTTTATCGCCCCCTTTTTGCAAAATTCTACTTTTACCATCGTACTTACACTGCGTGACTGCAGTGTGGCTTCACGGTGCACAGACAGATGGACACCCCAGTGCATGCACTCGAATGCACCGCGTGAAAGCAGGGTGCAGTCACTGTGGTGCCACTTTGCTATCGGGGGTGGGACATACGGTAAAAAAGAAGGGAATGACTTGACTCTATATTATCGACTATCGGATTATTTATACCTTACCGACTGCCGAAGTCAAATTTCAAGGTATCGGCCATAGGTATGACTTTGATCGGTTTGCCCGCGGACATACGGCAGTTATTTATGGAAATCCTTTCACGAACGAATTGTTCTGGGGAAAATATATATATTATCGAAACATTAATTATAAAATTATTTCAAAATATCACGAGAATAAATCAAAAGTAACGTGGTTATAATTAATTGACTGGTATCGGTATAAAATGTGAGACTTTCATTTTGTGGTAATAAAAAGCTATTCTCCTACATGTACATATTCTTCTCATGAATAAATTCCAAAAAGGAGTTAAATCTTGTCACAAAAACAGATTCTCTGTAAAAAAAAAGGCGGCATGTTCATTCAGTGCCAACAAAATTGATACGTAAAATACTCTCAAAAAAAGATTAGAAATCAATTAAGATCGCCATGTTCAAGATTTATATATAAAAAGTAAAAGACATCATTTGAAAGGAAAATTATTGTAAATCAGGTTACTAAAAAATTCGACTAAAAAAATTTATAAAAAAAATTTTAATAAAAAAGAACTTGCGGCGTTTAAGTTTTCATATTTTATCCACTATACCGAATATTGGCAGTGCTTGGACTGTGCTAGAGTGATTCATAAATTGCACAGTCGAAGTCAAATTCAGAGAAATCCAGAAGGCCCCCGCCTGATCGGTTTCCCGTGCGACGTTCGGTATACTGGTGGTATCATATAAGTGTATGAATTTATTTAAAATCATAAGTGCATAAACATCGAATATAATTCTCTGTCTGAATTTTTTATTTTGAAGGAAAAAACGGGCGTTCTTTTTTATTAAAATCTGTTTATAATTTTTTTTTAGTCGAATTTTTTAGTAACCTGATTTACAATAATTTTCCTTCCAAATGATGCCTTTTACTTTTTATATATAAATCTTGAACATGGCGATCTTAATTGATTTCAAATATTCTTTGGAGAGTATTTTACGTATCAATTTTGGTTTGCACTGAATGAACATGCCGCCTTTTTTTTTACAGAGAATCTGTTTTTGTGGGGGGATTTCACTACTTTTTGGAATTTATTCATGAGGAGAATACGTACATGTAGGAGAATAGCTTTTTATTACCACAAAATTAAAGTCTCACATTTTATACCCATACGAGCTAATTAATTATAACCACGTTACTTTTGATTTATTCTCGTGATATTTGAAAGGGATTTATAAACTAGAGTGCCCTTATATTTTTCACTTTGCCTTAGTATTTTGGAGAAATAAAACATACCGCTTTCGATTTACAGGCCATCGGATTTTTCTTATATTTTGGTCATCTTCAGAAATCCACATGTAGACATTTTACCTTTAACTCTCTAACAATAAGTATACTCTTCCAATAACCGTAACGAATTGTTTAATCACATGTAAAGGTACCACTTATGACAGTATATATGTTGTTACATATTAACTCGAGACGTTGGAATAGTTTCAAGAAATCCTTTTGCATGCATCGCTGAAATTTCGCCCCCTTACTCGTAAATAAATTTCCAGCACAGCATCGATATTTTGCTGCACCTATATTCTTCTGGGATATAGAAACCCTATATATATAATTCAGCCCTAACAAGTACAATCTTATCGAGCTGTACCTTATCGAGGAGATCTTTCAACATAATGATTCCGAAATGTCTATGCTGTTTTGCAACATTCGCGAATTTATCGAGAAATATATATTATGAGTAAAGGAATGTTTCTAACATACGGTAATGTTCACGAATATTGTAAAATATCGCAGGAATGTTACAGAAAAGTTGCTTGCAAAAACGTGCTTTGCGGGGTGTAAATGATGATATTTTGTAATTTCCATCGTTACACCAAAGGCAAAGAAGAGATGAAATAGAAGTGAGGTACATACATGTACACTTCACGTTTGACAGGTCGGTATATAAATTGAAACTTGTGATAGTATAATATGAAAGAGGAAAAACTTATATCGATAAAGAAAAAATAATAAAATAATAATAAAGTAGTTACTCCATTATTGTAATCCAATAACATTGTATCCCTTATTTTTCTGCCACGACTTTAATTGCTGATAGCGAAGAAAAATCAAATTTATTGGTTGATCCATCCACTATCAACAATCAAAGTCGTGGCAGAAAAATAAGGGATATATAATGTAATCGGATTACAATAATAGAGTAACTACTTTTTTTTTTTTTTCTTTACCGATATAAGTTTTTCCTCTTTCGTATTATACAATCGCAAGTTTCAATTTATATACCGACCAGTCAAACGTGAAGTGTACCTGTACCTCACTTCTATTTCATCTCTTCTTCGCCTCTGGTGTAACGATGGATTACAAAATATCATCATTTGCACCCCACAAAGCACGTTCTTGCAAGTAACTTTTCTGTAACATTCTTGCGATATTTTACAATATTCGTGAACACTACCGTATGTTAGAAATATATACTTCTCGATAAAAACGTTTCGGAATCATTATGTCGAAAAATCTCCCCGATAAGGTATAGTCCGATAAGATTGTACTTGTTCGGGCCGAACTATATAGGGTTTTTATAATTATTTTAGGAAGTTCCAGAAGAATATAGATGCAGCAAAATATCGATGCTCTCTGCTAGAAAGAGTAAGGAATAACCCTCGAACGAATATTCGGGCTATGGCAAGAAAGGTTAGAATCAGAGGTTAGCAAGTCTACGGGTTCGGAGGATATTAAAGGATATTCATCCATTTAAAGTGACGTACGTCCATGCACTCGAGACAGCAGATCCAGGTCGCCGAATGAACCAAAGCAGCAGGTTCTTGGAACAACAAGAGGATGATCCCTCGTTCGAAAGAAACCCCCTCGGGTTCGCATACGATCTGTAAGAAATTATAAATAACAAAAACAATTTAAAATATACTAAACGAACTAAACGTAGAAACTAAGATTATATTAATCTAAGTTAACCAATTCTAATAATGACAGAATTAAGAAAAATGATATATTTCCTCTTTCGTATTATACTACCAATTTATATACCGACCTGTCAAATGCAATGAATGCAACTGGTTGTGGTTGGAACAACAAGTGGATGATCCCTCGTTGGAAAGAAACCTCCTCGGGTTCGCAAACGATCTGTAACAAATTGAAAATTACACAATTATATGCAGCATTTCACTTTTAAACTATACCGAACTTACTCAGCGTAAAAATTAAGAACCAATTTATATACCGACCTGTCAAATGCAATGAATGCAACTGGTTCTTGTTGGAACAACAAGTGGACGATCCCTCGCTCGGAAGAAACCTCCTCGGGTTTGCATACGATCTGTAACAAATTGTAAATTACATAATCATATGCAGCATTTCACTATTTAAAATATACCGAACTTACTCGAGCGTAGAAATTAAAAAACTATATCTGAGTTAATCATTCTATTCTAATAATGACCGAATTATTAAAAATGATATATTTCCTCTTTCGTATTATACTACGTTATTCAGCACTTATCTGCCTAATCGGTATCAGTAATTCCTCATTGACCGTCGTTACACCGGAGACAAAGAAGAGATGAAATAGAAGTGAGGTACGTGTACACTTCAGGTTTGACAGGTCGGTGTGTAAATTGGAACTTGTGATAGTACGAAAGAGGAAATATATCGATAGAGAAAAATAGTGATAAAGTAATTACTTGATTATTGTGATCCAATTCCATTTCATCTCCTATTCTGCAACGGCTTGTATTGATGACTGACAATGACAAGAAAAACCTTCGATTTTTCCCGTGCTCGCATGACCCTGAAAACAAAAAATAGAATGAACACAAAGATATTATCCTTCCATTGAAAGTGAGGTTAAAGCTGTCAGATGGCAATTAAACTTATCTGATGGCAATTCTTCTGAGACCGTCTCCTTTCCTGCTCCTTTCTTGATGCACAGGCATTGGAGAGAAGAATACCACTGCATCCGTTCACTATCTCGATATTCGAAAAAAATACAAACGATTATTAAACTATACGGAGCGTCTGTCACATTCACCACTATTGAGATTCACTACTCCGATTACATTGAATTTTTACTTTTTATTAACAAGCGCGTCCGAGGATCGAAAAAATGCGAGGGAAATCGTTTCGCGAATGGAAATATTTTATTAATTTTGAAAAACAACTAAATATTCAAGGAATATATTCTCTCACACACTCTCACATACATTTGATGGCGTATGCGTGTGGCCGCATCTGTGTACACATTTCCGACCATGGCCGAATATCGCCGAAGACAGGCGGAATTTTTGTGAGATTTTGACATATATGTATATATCGCCCGAGAAATCGGATTCTCGACTTTTGAAGCGTGAGGGGCGTGGCTTCGCGTTGCTAAGAAAAATCTCTGTTAATATGTAATTTACAACATTTTTACTCTGGTCTCTATCGATAGAGAATAGTCGATTTATATGGCGTAACTAAGCATAGTTTTGGTTATAACCGTTTATTTATTGAGAAAATTCGATGTTAAAATTGAGGGGTGAAGGGGGCAGACATTTTTCCTGTAAAGATACACGGGTGCTCGCGGCGACAGCGCTGGCGGCGTCGCTCTGACGACTTGAATGAACATGCCGCGAGACACTACCGTGTCTCTTGATGTCCCGTGGATATATAACGCAAGTATTTGAATTTCCCCCACATTTGACTTTGGTAGTGCTTGGGACGGTGCTGTAGTTAGAGTTGGCTTCAGAAGAGTGCGCTGCGTTCTTATTAGCCGTGTTTCCGAAACCTGTGTGATTATTTCTCATCACTTTTCTACACATTATTTACCGTTATTTACAAAGTCAGTTAATTTCGAGTTTAGACGCTTCAATCTCCCGAATTGACAGTTCCCGGGAAATCAGACGTTTTACACTTTTCGCTCTCGAAACACGGCTCGTAAGAACGCAGCGCACTCTTCTGAAGCCAACTCTAACTACAGCACCGTTCCAAGCACTACCAAAGTCAAATGTCAGGGAAATTCAAATACTTGCGTTATCCACGGGACATACTGTAGTGGAAAAAATATGATAACTTAAACGCGGCGTTCTTTTTTATGAAAATTTTTTTATAAATTTTTTGTCGTTGAATTTTTTAGTAACTTGATTTACACTAAAATAATTTTCCTTTCAAATGATGCCTTTTATTTTTTATGTATAAATCTTGAACATGGCGATCTTAATTGATTTCTAATCTTTTTTGGAGAGTATTTTACGTATCAATTTTGTTGGCACTGAATGAACATGCCGCCTTTTTTTTACAGAGAATCTGTTTTTGTGACATTTCTGATTTACGAAAACAAATTCGTTGTAGAGGTATTTTAGAGATTAGACAAACGTCGTAAATACATATGAGGGGCTGAGAAACATAGTGGTGCAAGTCAGCAAAACCTAATTCTGCGGAAATGAACCTTTCGAGTTAGTGCTAATAAAAAACTAAGTTATGTTTGTATCGTGTTTTAAAACGGTATGGATGATTTAAAATGCGTCAAATTCTATATAATACGTCTAGTGGCTGAAAACAATAAAGAATAAAAAAATTGTACTAACACAAAATGAAAAAACACACTTTATTATTAAGTCTAGGTACTGATCAACATCCTCCTCGTCGTCAGGCAGTGGATCCGAATCCACAACGTTCGCAGACGTTCTTATGTTTTCAAAAAAATTGCGGTGGATGGGGGGAATGTATTTTAGGAGAGACAGCGTATCTCTTTTCTTTAAGTGGTTCATATTCCGCGGACCAGAATACATCGGCGCCTGCTCAACATTCTTCAGGAGTATGGGTCGTCCATCTTTAGTAGGCCTAATGTTGATTTCATTAAATTGAAAAAATATCCTCATTTAAGGTTTCTTTATAGAAAATGGTAAATGGTTTTCCTTTTTCAAACCTCAGCCACTGTATTGACAACCAGTCTACCGCTGCACCACTTTCATTCTTTTTTCGTTTGGTTATAGCTTTTTCTAGTGAGTCGGTGTTAAGAAAATTCTCTTGTAGCATTTCGACTAACATGAACTTCTTACTTCGCCGTGCATTTTTTATAATGCTATACCAGTCATCTGAAACAAAAATAGTCTTCCCTCTGCTCTCCTTCTCCACTAACCCAAAATCGCTGTCATTGGGTAGGTAGGAATAGATACGCAACAGAATTACTCAGAATTATATTATTTAATAATAATTCGTGATGAGCACGAAAACAAAACCCACATAACCTTATAACTTTCTTTTGAATAAACGGTTCTGAACATAGTGGTGTAACTCTGACTTACACCATTATGATTCAGCGACTTTAGTTCTAGTCGTTTACAACACAAAACTGATGGTGCTTTCTAGTGAAATATAGTAGAAACATGAATTATTTCGAAATGTTTCCAAATGAAGCTTGTGATTCTGAACCAGAATAGTGGCTTAATACAATTTCTTATTATTGTTGACTTGCACCACTATGTTTCTCAGCCCCTCATATATAGACTAAATCTAGAAATGTTCAAACGATGGCGAGGTATTACCGCAGAAATTATGATTTAGAATTTTTATCTCACTAATGAAACTCACTGTTAAGTGATTCTAGAGGTTGTGCAAACGTCGCAAATAGATACTTGGACTGAATCTAAAAATAGGGAAACGATGCCTAGGTGTAATCAACGAAATTACGATTTTGAATTCTTACCCCGCTAATGACACTTTCTGTGGAGGGGTTCCAGAGGTTGGGCAAACGTCGCAAATACATATTCAAACAGTATCTAGAAATGGGTAAAGGTGCCGATGTGTTACCGCCAAAAAGTTACAATTTTGAATTTCTACCTCACTAATGAAACTCGCTGTAGAGGTATTTCAGAAGTTGGGCAATCGTTGTAAGTGTATATTCTGACTGAATATGAAAATGGGCAAATCATGCCGATGTATTATTATCGAAATTACGATTTTGAATTTTTACCTCACCAATGAAACTCGCCGTAGAGGGGTTCCAGAGGTTGGGCAAACGTCGCAAATACATAGGCTATTGAGACTGCATCTGAAAATGGGCAAACGATGCCCACTTGTTATCGCCGAAATTACGATTTTGAATTTATACCTCACTAATGAAACTCGCTGTAGAGGGATTCCAGAGGTTAGGCAAACGTAGCAAATGCATACTGAGACTATATTTAGAAATTCGCAAATGGCGCTGATCTGTTATCGCCGAAATTACGGTTTTGAATTTTTACCTTACTAATGAAACTCGCTGTAGAGGAGTATCTAAAAATGGACTGTTGGAATTATTGAATTTCACGTTCAATGATAAGTGAAACAAAAAGAATCAATCGCTATTTCAACCGTGCCTAGAGAGAGAGCGCTGGTTTAATGTAGCACCGAAGATGATAGTGAATATTAGCGGTTGCTTTAGAGATGCGGACAAATAGTGTACGCAGTAGCCGTTACAGAGCCGACATGACTTATTCGCATATTAATATTAATCGTTGCTATTGATATTCGTTTTTCATAACAGATCTCCGTATGGGTCCCCGTTTACTTTGTTTTTTAGTCTCTTAGAGAATCTGAAAGAGTAAAGACGTTTCTTCCGAGCAAGTGATAATAAAGGAAAGTTATTATAAAGTGTATATAACAAACTGTGTTTTATTTAATTAACATTAAAACGTAAATACCATATCCTTATAATACGTTATGGGCCCAGGCAACGTATAAATAATTGATTTAAACTAATTTCAAGTGAAATAATCAAGTGATAAAACACTTATATTGGCTGGTGATTTTTCAATTATAATAATAAAACATAGGTGACGAAGAGAAGAGATTGAAAAGGAATATCAAACCATTCAAGGGTGAAAAATGCAGTATATGGAAATTAAGAATTCGTGCCTTATTAGATGAAGAGGATTTGCTGCGCATCATTGAGGAGGATCCTCCAATCCAAGTGACGCCAGAATTTAAAAAATCGGAGAAGAAAGCCAAAGGGATTATAATTGAGTACTTGGGTGATTCTGATTACTTATGCAATGAAAAAGGAAGTTACTGCTCGTGATATACAATATTTATAAAATATGATTTCATCTATGAGCGCACAAGTTTAGCAACTCAAATGATAATCGAAAACAAAATTGTTAACATTCAAGTTGACAGGTGATGTAACACTTACGGAACATTTCATAAAGTTTGATAATATGATTTTGGAACTGGAGGTAGCTGGAGGACAAATGAACGAAGCGAATAAAATTGCTCGATTATTGTTATCATTGCCAAATTCATATGAACCTAAAATTACCGCGATCCAAACTATAAAAGATAACACACTTAATTTTGATTTTGTAAAAATTGAATTACTAGATTATGAAATCAAACTAAAAGCCGAAAATAGTGACTTCAGTGCAAAAGTGCTAAAAAAAATGTGGAAGTTCCAAGAAATACACGTTGAGACAAAACATTAACCCTAAAGGAAAATGGAAAAATAACCACCAACGTTTTAAATCGAAAACTTATGGTCAATTCAACAGAAATGTGAAGAATTTTCCAATAATATATTATAATAATAAATAATAATATATTATAATAATAAATTTAATGTAAAAAAATTTGACGTATGTTGCGTTAATGAGAGAAATAGTACATAATTCCATACAATGGTTAACTGAGGATATATTCTCAGTTTCAGTGGAACTCTTGGTTTTTTTCCCTCTATATTATTTTTAGTCTCTGTAGCAAAGTATGGAATTGTATGAAATTATGTACTATTTCTCTCATTAACGCAACATACCTTGACAACACACTTGCTTTCATTAATTTGGCGGTAATGATTTCATTACTTTTTTATCATAATTTTTTCATTATCTTTGGTGATTCGTAAGTTGTTACATGATTACTTTGGAAAGGGAGCTATTTTATTAATTCGTACTATCATACATCGTCGATGTTTTGAAGGGGGGGGGGGGGGGGTGGATTTAATTTCTTTTTTCGTTAATTTTCTTTCGTGCTCTTTTGTCAGATAAATATGAAACATTTTTTTAAAGGATAGAATGTGGTCAGTTATTATTATTGCCGAGTTCGGTTGTGTATTGAACTGAAGCGTGATATGAAGCTTATTAATATTATACATTTATTGTATGGTTTGTTATCTACTTACTTTAGTGGATAGAAAACAAATACGCAACTGTACGCATCTGAAGCTCAAGACCGACTGCCTTTCCGGCGAAATTCCATACACCGTGAGACAAAGGTTCGACGTGGTACCGAAATATGTACCTCGGGGTACGGAACGCTGCGATAAAGCTGGCAACCGGAAGGGCCTTTGCACACGACGTTTTTTAAACTAGCTGACGATGCGCCTTTTTTATGAGCGCGTTCGCTGCGCGTCATCAGCGCGTATTAGCAGGTTGTATTAGCAAGGATCGTGTGTAAAAGTCACAACTTGCCGACTGCCTTGCGTTTGCTGAGCGTCCTAATCGCGTTTTTTGACCGTGCAACTGCTTGGAGGGGATACGGCGAACGATCGTGCGCAACTAGTGGTGAAGGCTTGAAGTTAGTCGGTACGTGTCTCCATACCTATAACACGTTGACTGCCAGCCACCACCGCTGCCGGGTTAAAGTACATTATATGGCGGTCAACGTGTCTGAAGGTGAATAAACCGGCCCTAAATGTTATGCTTACTGTTTATTGCAATTCTATACTTATACATAATTGCTATAAAATACACCTGATGAAAAACATTCATATTGCTGTTCACTAATTGGTTTTGCCAAGGATTTCTATATTCTTGTCGTATTTGGTACTGTATAAAAGTGCCGATTTTTCGCCGACTACAGCCACCAGGTGTCACTGTACGGGTGTTGCATGATCCCAATAACGCGCGTCGTCAGCTAGTTTAAAAAACGTCGTGTGCAAAGGCCCTTAGTTGTGACGTAGGCAGGGTTCTCAGGTAAGGAGACCCCTGGGGCCCCTTTCTCTAACTCACTCGCAAGAGAAACGTATACGTTTCTTAGCGCGTAGACCAATCAGTACTCCCACCTCAACGGAATACTTGATCCTGATTGGTCTATTGGCTAAGATGCGTATACGCAACTTTGCGAGTGAGTTAGAGAAAGGGGCCCCTGATCGCTTTATCGCGTAGTTTCCGACAAGGCGGAGAAAAGAGCGGCGTAGCGCGTCACTACACATTCATTGTTGTCAGTCGACGTATCGCGTGTTAACAGTTTGAAAACAATTGAACATCGAATTTCGCAACTAGAACGCACTCAATGATAAACGGAAAATCGGTAAAAATGTTTTCAGCCTAGATGACTGATTAAAAAATTATGAATGATAAATAAAATCACGAACATGTAATGATTTAATAATTAATGTTTCGATAATATTTACATTTTCCCCAGAACAATTCGTTCGTGAAAGAAGTCATAAAAATCGTAAATAAACAAACTATGCGGTTTATTCATCGTTTCAGTAATTTTAACGAATCGGTGCAAACCGGATATTATGTTCATAACATAGCATTCGATTTGCACCGATTTGTTAAAATTATCGAAACAGTGAATAAACTGCACAGTGTTTACGGGCTGTAAGCCAACTCTAACTACCGACTCGATCTCTACCGGTATAAATGAAAAATTTATTCTGGTCTTTATCAATCTATCATTAGAGAATAATCAATTTATATGGTGTAACTAAGCATAATTTTGGTTATAACCATACATATATTTATTGAGAAAATTCGATGTAAAAATTGAGGGATGGAGGGGGCAGACATAAAGATACACGAGTTCTCGCTGCTCACTTTACGCCAAGATGAACGAACATACCTACTACACGCTCACTGTATTGGTATACGAAGCAGTACGGAGCGTTCTTTAAAGCCTTGTACGGGCAGCGCGTTCCAGTGTGCGAGCCTTCGTACACACGTACATGATGTCCCTACCCGAGCAGAACCGCACAGTTACAGGGACCTTGAAATTTACCGTCGGCTGGGCTTTGTACAAATACCGACTGGTCACGGGTCGTCGCCGCAAAGGGAAGTGTACGTGAGTATGAAGGCCGGACGGTGGCGACGCCAGCAAACCAGTGGCGAAAGCACGAAATGCCAAAACCAAAATCTTGTATTGACTATTGAACGCAAAGGCGTTCCAATTCCTGTATAGATACTCTCGGTCGGAGGGTCGGTCGGACGGTCGGACGGTTTTATTAATTCGATAATCTCGACCGAGATTATTGATTATAAAAATTCACGGCCCTCTATGAATATTCAAGAAATCGAAAATGAGGAAAATATAAAAAGACTCATAACGGATAAATTTTTAGATCAAAATGGAGAAAGTAAAAAAAGTGAGGTATATTCTCAATTAAAAGAGAAAACCCACAAAGAGATAAGTGATACTCCATGTGTTTTCACAAACTCTCCAGATAATATAAGCCAAAAAGAAAAACCAGTTCAAAATATAAATGTTAAAGATAAACTCGAGAAAATATGTAAAAAAATGAATTCGAGAATATAAACGGAGAAAGTAAACTCCGTAGAAGTCAAAGAATTAAAAACATGCCTTTGATTTCTTATAATGAAGACCAAAGTCTTTATACTTGTGCACAATCAATAGTACATGAAATTCCTAAATCTTATAGTGATATAAAAGATCATGAGGATAAAATTCAGTGGGAGAAAGCAATAAAAGAAGAAATAGATTCCCTTTTAGAAAACAAAACTTGGGATTTGATATCTTGTCCACCTGATAAAAATATTATAGATTGTAAATGGGTCTTTGCAATAAAAAATGATGTCTCGTTAAATCCATGTTGTAACGCGTGGATCGCAGCCGAGTCGGCATGCGCCAGCCTGCCGACGGTTCAAGGGTCGGAGACAGCCCCGAGCGCGTCATAAGGGACGCGCAGGTAGTTAGGACGCGTCATCCGAAGACCTAACGGTCATCGGTCATTAGCGGGCTTTCGGCAAGGTCCGCAAACGGGGTATATTAGACGGCCGGCGAGCTATCGCCGGCAGACCAACTTGAGTCACGGTAGTGGAAGTTTTCACTCAGCGAACACCACTATCCCTCAAAGTCTCAGTCGAACGCCCTAGGGAAGTTTTCGCTCAGCGAACACCCTGGTAGTCGAACGTCCTCTCCACGAGTAGCGACAGTTTTCGCTCAGCGAACATCGCAACTTTCGTGGCTCACCGATCGTCTCTCGAGCAACCGAGAGGGAAGTTTTCGCTCAGCGAACACCCTCTCGCTCGCAGATCTCTAACGGCCCTACGCCGTCCCAGCTTGAGGTTCACTAGCGGCAGTTTTCGCTCCGCGAACACCCTAGCGTCCTCGCCGCCCCAACCGACGTTCTCACGTCGCCTCGCCTACCCGGCGACCCTCTTCGTGGACGAGTCCCCTTCGCCTTCGGCCTGACGACGATTCCCGGGACGCGAGCAACCCCCGGCACACCGGGACCGACGCCGCCGTTCCTGAGGACGACGCTCCCGCACCGCCTTCGAGCCGCCCGACCGGCAGCCCCCTCCGACGCTTCTGCGAGCTCGATCCCTCCTGGAATCTTCTTTTCCCCACTCACACACTACCATTTGTATTCCCATATCACGAATAAACCCTAGTTCTAGTTTATTCGCGCTCTGTACATATTACCCCTCCTACAATGTAAATTTAAAGCTAGACTGGTAGCACGGGGTTTCAATCAGAAATATTTCGGACCCTTGGAATGACAAAGTTCCAACTACCATTTTTCGTGAAATTGAGTTGTTAGTGAGACAGGGTTTTATGTACCCTTTTCTATTGATTATGGGACTCCCAAAGCAATCTGTAGGCTAATAGTCGAGTTAGCAGTGGCACTTAGTTCCATTTGAAACAATGCATCGTCACTCATTGGTAGAACAAAGTTTTAAATGCTGTTATCCGTAAGACATGGTTGTAAGTGAGTATCAGATAGAACTGTGTCACTCTTAAACTTCATATAGAACTTTGTTCTTGTTCTTTGTCTTATGTCTTGTGTAGTAGTTCCCATGCTGCCGTAGGATACTTCAGTCTAGTGTTATATATTTTTTGTCGGTATAGAGTGTTTAAAGACTTTATATTTAGATGAAAAGAGTGTAAATCAAAAGAAAACTGCAACAAAATACGGAAAGCACATTTACTTCGTGGTAAGTTGTTACATTTAATTGGTATTTTAATAGTTTTTGTTTCTAACCTATCTTTTTTAAGAAGTTTTAAAGAGATAATGATTTTTCCCCCTTACTGACAGTCAAACTGAAACAAGTAGTCTCTTAGTTATGATATAGAAAATGCAGATACTGAACAGCAGTACGAAATCAGTAATGTAATACCTATAATACCTGAAATAGTGAATGAAGAGGAAATTACTATACAAGAGCCTGAAAGAGAATGTACCAAAAGGAAGCGGATTCGAAATGAGACAACGTGGAAATGCAACGAAAGAAAGAGGAAGTGCCAAGCTGGTGAAGGATATCTAAGCAAAAGGAAGAAGTGAGTACCTGCAAAGACAGTTTTAAATAAAAAAGATTGCCTCAATGGATGCAAGTTTAAGTGTAGTAAACAAATACCAATGGAGCTAAGAAATGATTGACTAGCTTCATATTACAAATTAAACCAAAATGAAAAACACCTATATCTGACTCAAATCACAAAGCGGATTATAAAAAAACGATCAACCAAAGAAACTAATGACGAGAATAATGAGAATGTGAGCCGTAGACAATTTTTGTTTATGTATTACTTTCCTGTAAAGGGAGAAATGGTATTGTATGTAAATTGTATGTAAACAATTTTTCTTGGGAACACTTTGCATTTCGCAAAAACCCGTTTATAATGCACATTCTTCAAAGGATGTTAATCAGATACCAAAAAAGGATGGTAGAGGAAAATCTATTAAATCAGCAAGACGCATAACACAAGAGGTGATAGATGGTGTAATTGCACATATAAAGCAATTTCCAGTCATTGAATCGCATTATTGCCGAAGTAGAACTAAACGCCAATACCTTGAAGCAACTTTAAGCATCCCAGAACTGTACGAATTGTACCTTACATGGTGCCAAGAAAACCAGAAACAGCCTGTGAAACTGTCCATGTACCGCCGTATATCCGTCACTAATTTTAATTATGGTTTCCATGTTCCGAAAACAGATAGGTGCATAAAATGTGAGTCGTACAGATTAAAAAAGTCAGAGGGAAATATAACGAATGAAGAGCAAAATACTTATCAAGATTTAGCCGAAAAATATGTACAACTTAACTGCATATTTAACAACGACTAAAACTGTTTATTGTGCTATTTGAACCGAAGCACAACAAGGCAGAACTGGTACCTGTTTACACACACAGCTCAAATTATTTCAGAAATGTTGCAGAAAGATTTCAACCTTTCAAATTTCTAATCTATTAGCCGTAATATTTCAGAAAGCTTCCTGTAACATGCAGTTTGAAATACTGCAGCTGAGATGTTTCAGAAACCTTTCATTACTATGAATTTCAAAAGCTGCAATTGAGATGTTTCAGAAATCTTTCAGTGATATGGAATTTAAAGTATTTGTTGTTCGGTATATATATTGTATATGTATGTTATAAGGAGTTCACATTTTAACATTATCGAGGCGTATGTTTTTACGCCTCGATAATGTTAAGGTATTCATTCCAAGACAGAGCAGGTACACATACACCTGGCGCAAGGGATTCTGTGTCGCTGGTGACTTTTTAGAATAAAACATATTTGTAATAACGTGTCGTATAGGCTAGGCAAGTATCTCAAATTATTGACGCGCGCGCGACCTCGTGGATAGTCCACGAAGCTTTGGGGTGATAAGTGACCAGTCGGGATCAAGTATTCCGTTGTCTGTAACCCACCACAACGGAATACTTGATCCTGATTGCGACCTGCGACCTGCGACTTGAACTGCGACCACCTCGTGGCGCCACTAGAGATACTTGCCTAGCCTATATCGCATATATACGTGTGTGAGTCTTGAGACTTAAATCTTGCAAAAATATTACGAAAACCTTTATAAAATTTCAACAGCAGAAATAATTTACTTATTTTTATATCGATATGAAGAAATATTAAAATAGAATTTTGCGCCATCTTCAGACATACGAAAATCGATCCATCGATGTATGGTCTATTAAGACTATACGCCTTTTGCGTATCTCGAAAGTGCGCCGAAAGCGCCGCGTAGTGGCCAAGATTGGCACAAATGGGTTACACTGTCAACCAATCAGGCCTTCCGGCTTGTACTTCTACAGGCAAACCTGAGTATACATGTGACCACATGTATAGTCGTACACCCCCGTGCCGTGTAACCCAGTACGGCACTTTTTGCTCACCAGGCGGCGCTACCACCGATGCGCAAATGGCGTATATTGAACGAGCTACTAAACGATCCGAATATTAGGAGAATATTGAACGTAAGAAGTATATATACAGTAATTATATATACATTATTTAGAAATGAATAGAAAACGTAGGAAATATAATCCATCAATATCCAAGAGGCACGTTCGTAGATTAGTATCAAGAAATACTGCTTTAGACGAAATTAATTGTGAGACTATATCAGATTCAAATATCGATAGTGCGAGCGATGTTCCCGATGATGTTCGTAGTACAATAACTAATGACTTAGAGTCTGACAGAGTAGTTCAAAATGTAAAATCAGTTCTAATTAATAGTTTTGAAACGAAATTTGAAGATGAATTAATTGAGAGTGATTACGATGAAGATTCAGTAACAGAGGGAATTGAGACTGATACGGACGAAAACTTAGAATCCGCGGATAAATTACCAGAAAATGACATTAATAACGTAGAACAAGCTGATGAAAATGAAAACATTGCGCAGAGAGATAATCAATTCAAACAAGACATATCATCTTGGGCCATAAAATTTAACATCCCACATAGTGCACTCACATCACTTTTAGATATACTGCGTAGCCATACCAATGAACCATTTTCAAAAGATCCTCGTACTTTGTTAAAGACACCAAGACGTACAGAAGTTATAGAAATGGGTACTGGAGAATATTGCCATTTTGGTTTTGAAAGAGCAATAAAGAGAATGTTAGATGAATATGTCAAACTTCACGGTGAAACCAGTATTCTTAATTTGTTAATAAACATTGATGGTTTACCAATTGCTAAATCTGCCAATTCCTCATTATGGCCAATATTGTGCTCTGATTCTGTTTTGAAATTTGTTTTCATTGTCGGGGCATACTATGGTAACACAAAAGCTCAGAATAGTAATGATTTTTTGAGAAAGTTTGTCGATGAAGCAATTTTGGATTGGTAACGGACGTGCCTCTTGATTACATGCACCTAGTATGTTTAGACATCATGAAAAAATTAATTTTGCTTTGGGTGCAAGGTCCTCGTTCTGTAAAAATATCTATTCAACATCAAGATCAAATTTCAGATGCATTGATAAATTTGGAATCCAGTATGCCAAATGATTTCGTTAGAAGGCCAAGATCATTAAAAGATGTCAAGTTATGGAAAGCAACAGAATTTCGGAACTTTTTACTTTACACCGGAACAGTTGTATTAAAAGCCACATTAAGGAAAGACATTTATGCGAACTTTTTAACACTACATGTTGCGATGACTATTCTTGCTAGTCCGGTTCTCTCAAAAAATAACGGTCATGTAAACTACGCACATGAATTACTTGAACACTTTCTTACTTGCTTCAAACAAATGTATGGGGCCAAATATATGTCTCATAACATTCACAATCTATTGCACATTTGCTCGCACGTCAAAAAATATGGCCCCCTTGATAATTTCAGCGCTTTTAGATTCGAGAATTTTATATTTCAAATTAAGAAATTAATTCGTAAAAGTGAGAAACCTCTCCAGAGCAATTGTTGAGAATGTATTCGGAAATTGAAAATCTTGGCCTCCCAATGAAAAAACGCGAGACTGTTTATGAAATGTTTTTCGAGAGCACTCATCTAAATGGACCTGTAGTTATGATGATTGTAATTGTCTCGCACAGTATAAAATATTGCGTAATAGAGACTACTCGATTCACTGTGATAGCACAAGAACTAATTGCGTTTTTCTCGGAAACGGATTGGTAGTTTCTGTTTTAAATTTCGTAAAATCTGACAATTTGACATGTCATATAATTGGAAGATAGCTTAAACTGATAGGGAATTTATATTCAGATGTTTCTTACCCCTGTGAATCCAAACTATTGAATATTCAAGTTATGACCGAAGAACTGCCGATTCGTTCATGGTCATGTACCAAAATTCAGAGCAAAATGTGGAAAATGCCTTACGAAGATAATTTTGTTGTATTTCCAATCATCCATTCCTAAAATTTGTGTGCCATTAACCTTTACACTTTAAAGTTACTGCCATAAGTCCAATGTCAGGCTACTTTCATTTTTCACGAGACTTGATCAAGGATTAGCTGATCACCAAAACTCTTTTCTATGACTTTGCAATTTGACTGTACAATTAATTCCTGCTACTACGTAAAATTATTAGGGCGCAGACAAATATCATTTCCACACTCTTAATTCCATTCTTTCTCAAACAATCACATTATGTGCCCTAAGTGTGACATTAATGATCACTATTTAATGTCATAGAATTGAACATCATTTTCAATTCATGATTTACTGTTTAATTATTTGTTTTTATATTAGAAATATGGCACAATATACAGTCGTTGAGTTCAACGACGGTCTGCAACTAGTTCCTACTTCATGGTTAATCAATGACACAGAGTGTCAATGGCCAATATATACGAACCCAGCGAGAATAACCAAAGCGGTATCAGAAGCGAAAAGACCGTTAAATACTTGGACTACTCTTTCCGTAAAACGAATTTTCTGCACAAGTAAATATACTGTATTAAAACAATTTTAATGTAGAAAATATTACGTGAAAAATATTTTATTTCTCTTTGGTAATTTCTCTTTAGGATCATAATGCACGTACGTAACGTGAAATTAACTGTTCTGTGAAAAAAAATAGACAATATACATTTTATTACACATGTGTTTAAATGAATCCAATCCATTTAATTTTTGTTTTCGGAATTGTAATTCATATTTCGTTATATCTTTTTTAGATTCATACGCACGAGGAATCGAGAAAGTTAAATTAGCAGAAAAATTTTCAGATATTGAAAGCACATCTGATTCCGAATACCACAAAAAAGCGAGGCACGATCGTGCTAAAAAAGTCCCGAGAGATTCTTCTGTCTCCGAAGACGAAGAATGTGACGATAAATCTAACTGGAGAAACACACAAAACTGCTAGGCTACCTTTACCACCTAAAATTCCATCAAACTTTTCTTCACATAAAGCTACACCGCTATCGCGGCATGACTTCGACAAAGTATCTTCAAAACCGACAATGACTTCGAAACAAAATTCATCTACCACTACAGTTTCATCTCACTCGACACTAGAAGGAGATCATGAATTAACAAAGCAAGTGCATCGTCTGCTTTCAACGTACTCCACAGATGTTGGTTAGTAATATAAGATTTTGCTGTTCTGTTGTAATTGAAAAAATATATAAATTACCTGTATCAATTTATTAATTGTAGAACTGAAGAAAGAAATTTTGCGTAAGCTAAGTCAAATGAATATAAAGCTGGATAGCATTGACGAGCGTTTGCGTATTATCGAAGAGAGAGGTTGCGGTGAAAATGATCGAAATATGCAGCTTCATCTGGACGACATCATATCATTACCCTTAAAATCTCAAGAAGATTTTGAACTTCTCGAAAATGATCTGGTTGATAGAGATTTTTACAAAAGAATGGTAAGCATTGACAATTTTCCATCTAGATAATTCTGCTCTGTGAGCTTTTGAATGTCTCCATTCAGTACTGTAAAGATGACTATAGAGGCATTCAAATCACAGGTTTGTGTGATACTTCAAAAATGTAGAAATTTTCAAATAATAACATTTCTCACTTTCGTTAGGTACTTTTTTTACACAAAATTGGTGGAAAAGATTGCCATGATTTGACATTTAATATATTGAAGCGAACCATAACAAATCCAGTGGCTATTCTTTACTCTTGGGCTGGAACGAAAACCAAAAAATCATTTAAAGACTCCCTTGTGTGTAAATGCATTATGCGTGAGTGTTATTTTAATCATTGTTCTCTTCAAGTAAGCTTGTATTGTGTGCTCTCCCCAATGGAAACTGTTCTTCGACTTTTAACGAGACTTCTATAAACTATTTAAAACATTTCTTTATCAGAGCTATAAACTAGACATTTAATGATTAAAATAATTGGACATATATAAAATAATCAAATAAGCCTGGTTTCTCGATATTCCAGATAAAATTTATCTTTTAATTTTATCGATTAATTTTGCCAGAAGGACAAATTTTATCTGAAATATGGAAATACTCAATTTAAGCAAAATAATTTTCAGTAATAAAGTGTTTGTTTTAGAATCTATATGTTATGAAAATAATTATACGGAGAAAGAAATTATAGAATTAATTTTTCTAAGTGGCTCGTACAAGCGAAGCTAAAGAATGACAGAGAGACGTAAGTTTACCAAACCAATCGAATTCATTAACAACAATTAAAGTTTGGTCTACAATAGTCAGAGTAAACGTAAACTTATTCGTACGAAGTTAAGTAATACGAAATTCTGTAAGTCATTACAATTAATATCATTCAATGAGTATTGTGAAACGTTACACAATTATGCAATTTTATGGCTACTTCCGTAAGATTCCTTTTACGCTTACGGTTATTGCAGACTAAGCTTCAAATAATTTTCAAGTACATATTTGGCAGCATACATATATTCAACTCCATTTTAATAGAAAGTAATGACTTATTGTTTTGAATACCTCATCTTGTATATAACTACGCATGTATATTTACAGACAAAAACTGCTTCGTACTCAGTCTATTAGTAGCAAACCTACAGGAGACTTTGAAGATGAAAACAATAATTAACTGCGGATTGTCAGCATGCCTGTTTATTTCCATAGCTCCCAAGATTATGTTGATTGACCACTAACAAACAGAAGAAGTTATCAGAAATCAAAGGTTGAACAGAAAGGAACATGGGTTATTGTTCTATAAATTTGTTTTGAATCTCAAAATATGAATTAATTTTTATTTTTGTTATATTAATCTCTAATATATGCAAAACTTGTTAGCTGTGATGTACTAGTTAACATATGCGTTTACGTATATTTCTTCATTATTATATAGTTTTCAGAATTCCGTCTTAAAAATATAATTTATATTCATTCGCATATGTCCTATGATCACAATCCTCGAAATCATATAGGGCGGGTTGTAACTACTTGGTTTAAACTCAGTTTTAACTTGAACCACGTTTGAACTGAGTTTACATCAAAATGTACCTATGACATTATGCGTGACACAAAATATACCAAGAACGGCGGTTCAAGCTGAACCGGCTCTGAACCAAATCGATACAACCCGCCCATAGAATAATATCACTATTCGATACTTCAGGAATATTCCTGAAACATCTATGAAAGCTTTCATTTTAGCTACCATTTTCATTTCTCATATGTGTCATATATGTTTCAGGAATATTTCCAAAATATCTCAGCTACATTGCAGGATGATTGCAAATGTAAGAAAGGCGGACATTTTGACATCTCTGAGATATCTCTGAAATATCTCAGAAACCTTGCCAAACATATCTGAAATCCTTCCAATCCTTCCAATGTAATATTTCTGAGAGATATCTGCAAGAAATCTGTGCTGTGTGGGTAGCTAGTGCATTCAAAAAATTGTAGACAGAGTCATATCAGACAATGATATTGGACCACAACTTATAACATGGAGCGACTCATGTGTCGCCCAAAATAGAAATTCGTTTATATCATTTTCTGTCTTGGAGATTTTGCGGCAAAATAAAGACTTAGTTACCTTAACAATGAATTATTCTTGTGCCGGGCATGGAGCAGTGCAGGAAGTAGATTCAGTACATAGTAGGATTGAAAACCACATGAAGAAAGCGGAATTCTTCTCTCCTTTAGGTTTTATCAGGAACCTCAAGGCAGTTAATAAAAAGCATCCATATGTGATCCTTGAAATGAAAGGTGGTGATTTCAAAAACTATGAAGAATGTGCTGCCCATTTTGACTACAAGAAGGTGCCATTTTCCAAAGTAGTGGCACTAAAATTTACCCAAGAACTAAACGTTGTTCAATATAAAACTTCACACACTCAAGAATTATTTCAAACAGCGGTTATTCTTTCAGAAATTAATATACGTCGCAAATCTATACGAAAGCGTGGTGATAGTACTTCTGTTCGGACACGTGGAGGCCGCAGAAACCTGAACACAAAGTATTACAAGAAAAAAAAGTCGTTTCAAATGAAAAAGTAGCAGCCATTAAAAAGATGATGTTGAGCATGCCAGACGTGGACAAAATATTTTATAAGGCTTTATTGAAAATTACTTAAATATAAAATTGTCAGGTAGCTTGTGTTTTCTGTTTTATTTAAATTTTTTAAAGTTTATTTTCTATATGCCAAAATATTTCCATTTTGTTTTCTTGTAAACTTTTTACGTAATGTGTGTTACCACTGTTGCCTGAAATAAAAGATATATTTAAAATTCTTTAAATTATAATTGCTTTCATTTTTTTAATTTCAGTGTAGGTAACTATGAATCTGTTTACCATAATAATTTTCCCACATTGGTGTGCCAGTAACAAGGTCCTAAGTGACATATAAAACTTTGTACCGTTTGTTAAAATAATTTGCAATTTCGAATTTGAGAGCCAAGGTTCTATGTGGCACTTAGAACTTTGTCCTGTTGTGAAAAATCGTAAAAACTTTGGACAAGGTTCTATCTACAATAAACCAAATGCCCGTTTACAGGGTTCTACTTTATTTAGAGTGAAATTATCGACATAAAATACTTACGAAACATAAAAGTAGATAACTGCCAAAAATTGAAAGAAAAGGGTACAAAATGAAGAAAACTGCATTACATTGAAACTTGACTGGCCAATATCTCAAAACCGTTGGTGTATCAGTTAGAACTTTGTCATTCCAAGGTGCCGATTTATTAGATTATGATGAAACTTTTGCACCAGTGGCACGGATCACCACATTCAGATTGATTATTGTATTTGCCAATCAATATAACTTGTTAATACATCAAATAGATGTAAAAACTGTTTCTAAATGGTTCTTTAAAAGAAGAAATTTTTATGAGTGTTCCTGAAGGAATTGTGGCACCCAACAATCATGTATGCAGGTTAAATAAATCTTTATATGGCTTGAAACAATCAGCTCAATGCTGGTATCAACGTTTTGTTGAAGTACTCAAAAGACACGATTTCATAAATTCTTCTGCAGATCGCTGTTTATATTTTCTTGATAAAGGACACATTATTAGAAATATTTATTTAATTCTCTATGTTGATGATCTTATAATTGTCACTTATGATGGAATTATAATGAAAAATTTCAAATTTTATTTATTGAAACAATTTTCAATGAAAGATATGAAAGAAATAAATATTTCCTTAAGTATTCATGTAAAAAAAGAATATTTTATAACTTTAGATCAAAGCACATATTTAAAATCAGTCTTAAGAAAGTTCAATATGATGGATTGCAAGGAAATTAGCACCCCACTATACCAAATAAATTGAATTATCAAGCATTAAATTCTGAAGAATATTATGATGCTCCTTGTAAAAATCTCATTGGTTGTTTAATGTGCACAATGTTGTGTACACGACCTGATTTATGCATATCGCTCAATTTATTGAGTCGATTTCAAGTAAGAAATAATAAAGAAGTATAGCAAAATTTAAAAAGAATCTTAAGGTATGTTAAAGGAACTTTGACACTTAAACTGGTATATGAAAGAAATGATTTTAAAGATCATTTAATTGGTTATGTAGATTCAGATTGGGCTAACAATGAAATTGATCGAAAAAGTACTACTGGCTATTTATTTAAATTGCATGAGAAAAATACAATATACTGGAATTCAAGAAAACAAAATTCGGTTGCGACTTCGTCCACAGAAGCCGAATATATGGCACTCTATGAAAGCATAAGAGAAGCCTGTTGGCTATAGTCTTTATTATCTAGCATAAAATTAAATTTATTAAATCCGATAATTATCTATGAAGATAATATAATGGATGTATTGCAATAGCAAATAATCCCACTGATCATAAAAGAACAAAACATATTGATGTTAAATATCATTTTTGCAGAGAAAAGGTAGAAGAAAAGAAAGTAAAAATTGTATATATTCCAACAGACAAACAACTGGCGGATACATTTACCAAATCACTGTCAGCTCCTAAATTCATAAATATTCGCAAACAAATTGGTCTAAAGGAATATTCAAATATAAAGATACAGTTCAAATGTATCTAATTAAGAAATGATATAGATATAGATTATGTGCTAATGAAACTAATTATATTGAGTAGGAATATTGGAATAAACAAAATTAATTAGTTTCATTACATAAATAAAAAAAAATTATAACTAGATTATAATTATCGATAAGAGATATAAACGTATTGTGGTCTGATTAGGTTTTTTTTCTGGGTTTCCCTAATCCTATGCAACACAAATGTTGGACCATATATATAGCCCCAGTGAATGCTCGGAAGATAAATCTTTACTACTTAATTATTTAATTATATAACACATGAGTAATACTTTTAAAAGTAATACCGATTATTTTTTTGACGGGGCGTGTTGGAATTATTGAATTTCACGTTCAATGATAAGTGAAACAAAAAGAATCAATCGCTATTTCAACCGTACCTAGAGAGAGCGCTGGTTTAATGTAGCAGCGAAGACGATAGTGAATATTAGCGGTTGCTTTAGAGACGCGGACAAATGGTGTACATAGTAGCCGTTACAGTGCCGATACGACTTATTCGCATATTAATAATAATCGTTGCTATTGATATTCGTTTTTCATAACAGATCTCCGTATGTTTCACCGTTTACTTTGTTTTTTAGTCTCTTAGAGAATCTGAAAGAGTAAAGACGTTTCTTCCGAGCAAGTGATAATAAAGGAAAGTTATTATAAAGTGTATATAACAAACTGTGTTTTATTTAATTAACATTAAAACGTAAATACCATATCCTTCTAATATGGGCAAATGATGCCGATATGATATCGCCGAAATTACGATTTTGAATTTATACCTCATTAACGAAACTCGCTGTAGAGGGGTTCCAGAGGTTGGGCAAACGTCTCAAATGCATATTGAGACAGTATATAAAAATGGGCAAACCATACTGAGGTGTTTCACCGAATTTACGATTTTTAGTTTTTGTCCTTGAAATGAAATTCACTACATCTTTTGAATAGTGGCGTGGAGAAGTGAGGCAAAGTAATGGGCAGTCATGAGCAAATAAAGGGAAAATGTTTATGCAATTAAATTTTTGAAATTTGACTATGGTGGTGGACTAGTGTGAAGTTAGTTCCCCACTGTATATCTCCTAAACGGTGAGTTGGACAAACGAAACAAAGTGGTGGGCAATCATGGGCAAACGATCATGCATTTCAGTTTTCAAAATTACACTATGGGGGATCTAGCGTGAAGTTAGCCCGCTACCCTATATCTCCCAAACGATGAGTTGGACAAACGAAATAAGGTAACGGGCAATCATGGGCAAACAAAGGGTATTCGATCACGTAATTCAACATTTTGTATGCAGTTGTAGGGGGGCTAATCTTACATAGGTCCGCTCTTCAGCGCGCTTTTTGCAGTAGCGGGGGTCCGGTTCCGCAGGCTTGTCTGACGGAAACGGCGGAGTTCGCATTTGACGAAGGATCGGAACCAATTCTCTTGGATTGGACGCAAACTGTACGATTGACAAAAATTGTGGAGGGTTTTGACGGCTGCGTAATTCTCTTCCGGAATATTTATCTCTCTCCGGTCGGTCAATTTTTAGATACAGCTCGATTCTTTGAACATAAGTCATCCGTAAAGGCCCGTTTAGACGCTTATGCAATTTGCGCCAATTGGCTTGTGCAAGCCAATTACACAAGTAAATCGTTGTATATATGTATACAAGGATTTACTTCTGTGTATTGAATTGCACAAGCCAATTGTCGCAAATTGCATGAGCGTCTAAACGGGCCTTTATATCAATACGGTATTCGGTGGTAAAAATTACTGTATCTCGCGATCATACTAATAATCGCGAATAATGTTTCGACCGAAACTTTCAAGAAATATTTTCGCGGCTGTACGGTTTTCTTTCTTGAAAGCATTTGTCTCTCGGGTCATATCAGGTAACTAGGAAATACGGCGAGCCTCGGTGCGTTCGTCTCTCCTCGGAGGACAGTCCTAGTTTCCCGTTAGTTTAAGATGCTTTCCGCGCTTGTGTGACAGTCAATACCGTTTCTCAATTCTTACAGATCATCCGAACGTTAAAGGCTATTTGGCACACGGCGGACTTCTCGGCTTATCGGAGGGTGTCTACGCGGGTGTACCGATGGTAATTGTCCCGTTCTATGGGGATCAATTTCACAATGCTGCCGCGGTCGTCGAGAGAGGATCCGCCGTGCTACTGAGTTACCGGCACTTCGCGGAGGATACTCTGAAGAAAGCACTGGACGATATCTTCAATGACACCAGGTAGGCACGATGATCCTGCTTTAGTCGTACAATGCGTGAATAATTCGAAGATTGAAGTTTCACGTAGCGCGTGACGCGATTCCAAGCGCTATTACACTGGATTTGATTACGTACTAAAAATGATATTACATATTAGTAAAGTATAGATGTCATTGTTACATCATCGAAGAAATGGAGTTAAAACGGAATTCAATTTAATACTTATTGGATTATGGAATTTTGGCAAGGAATTGATTAAAGATAAATTCAACGTTGTGAGTGGGAATTTTAGATATTTTATTTGGAGGCCTTCGCAGCTTCACTGCCGGAGAGGAACTAAACCTCACAAAGCAGACTCCTTATCCCTTCTATTTCTTCTTGAGGGTTTCATACGTCACTTGTATATATTTTAAGTAAGATAGTGCATGCGTGGGTTCTTAGGGAGAGATAAACATATACATCCTCATCTCACCCTCTAAACTTATAACCACTGCTCTATAGCACATACAGTCTTTGTCTTATTCAAAATAGTTAAATTAAATTAACTCTTATTTTGTATATATATCAATACTCCCACTCAAAATAAATTAATTTAATACTTAATTAGTCATATTAATGTGGGGATAACTTATTACACATAGATAGGTCCAACATTTGTTGCCAGGGATTGGGGAAACCCCTAAAACCCAATCAGACCCGTGATAAGCACTTTTATAATTTGTACTTTCCTTATAAAATCATATAAAATACATTTTGATTTAAGATTCCATGAGGCCAAGCTGTTTCCGGATAATTGTGAACTGTACAGTTGCCAGTGCCTTAGTGAAAGTATCCGCCAGTTGTTTACCTGTTGGAATATAAACAAGTTTTACTTGTTATTGCTCAATCTTTTCTCGTGTGAAATGATATTTTATATCGATATGTTTTGACCTTTTATGATCCGTTGGATTATTTGCTATCGCGATGCATCCATTATTGTCTTCATAAATAATTATAGGATCTAACAAGTCCATTTTAATGCCGCCTAATAGAGATCTAAGCCAACAAGCTTCTTTGACACCTTCAAAAAGCGCCATGTACTCAGCTTCAGTTGAAGATGTTGCTACTGAGTTTTGTCTCTTTGTTTGCCAGCTTAACATATTTTTATCAAATATTTTAAATAAGTAACCCGTGGTGCTTCGTCGATTCAATTCATCACCAGCCCAATCAGCGTCTACATAACCAGTTAATGGATTTTCATAATCACATTTTTCGTACGTTAACTTTAATTTTAATGACCCTTTAACATATCTCAGAACTCTCTTTAGGTTTTGCTATAGCTCTTTATTATTTTTAACTTGAAATCTACTTAATAAATTAAGAGCTAGACACAAATCGGGACGAGTACACAACATTGCGTACATTAAACAACCGATTACGTTCTTACAAGGAGCGTCGTAATGTTCATCTGAATTTATTTCTTTATAATTTAATTTCGTGGGCAATGGAGTGCTAACAGCTTTACAATCGCTCATATTGAATTTCTTGAGAACTGACTCTAAATAGAAAGTTTGATCTAAAGTTATTTTGTTTACAGTTCTTTCAACACGTATACCCAAGAATGATTTTATTTCTTGCATATCTTTCATTGAAAATTTCGTCATCAAATACTGTTTAAAATTCAAAAGAGTCATTTTATCAAAAGTTATAATCAAAAGATCATCAACATATAAAAGGACATAAATATTCTTAGTTATATTTCCCCTGTCCAAAATGTATAGACATCGATCTACTTTTGAATCAACGAATTCGTGTTGTTTAAGAACTTCGTCGAAACGCTGAAACCAGCATCGAGCAGCTTGTTTTAATCCATACAAAGCTTTATTTAATTTACATACATAATTTGGAGGTGCATTAACTCCCTCTGGAATTTTCATAAAAATCTCTTCTTCGAGAAAACCGTTGAGAAAAGCTGTTTTGACGTCCATTTGATGTATAATTAAATCATATTGATTTGCAATAGCAATCATTAATCGAAAAGAAATTATTCGAGCAACACAGGGGCAAAAGTTTCTTCGTAATCAGATAAATATTCGTGTGAAAAACCTCTTGCAACTAATCTTGCTTTAAATCTACAGAATTTCCCTGAAGCATCATTTTTAATTGTAAAGATCCATTTACTGTCAATAATATTTTTATTTGATGGGCAAGGTACTAAGGTCCATGTTTCATTTTGCATAAGAAAATATAATTCCTCTTTTATTGCTTGCTCCCACTGAATTGTATCATCCCGAAATTTTATTTCATCAAATGATTTAGGGACATCATTTACTAGTGTACATGCATTAAGATAATGATCTTCTTTGTATGAAATTTCTGGCTTGTTTTTAATTCGATCACTACGTCTTAGTTGTTTTTCGTCAATTTTATTACCCGCGAGATAATTTTCTGTAAATACGTTTTGGATCTTGTTTATGTCAACGTTCTGACTGTCTGAAGTATTTGTGTCAACGCTTGACGCTTTATTTATTTCGTCCCTTAATATTGAAACGATTTCCTTTTCATTTTTATTTCTTTCTAGAATTTTAGTTGAAATATTTGGGCTTTCTAAAGTCTTTTCTTTTAATTTCGAATTTTTCGCGTTCGATTTCTTGTGTGCTAATTGAGGGTCGAGAATTTTTATAATTAATCTCGTCAAAAATTACATCCCTCGCAATGAGAATTTTATTTGTTTCTGGGTTAAAAATTCTATAGCCATTTTATGAGTATCCTACAAGTACACCTTTGAATGACTTTTTGTCAAACTTTGATTTTCTTGTTTTGTCATGTACATATACGGTACAACCAAATCTTTTTAAATGGTTGATCAATGGCTTTTTATTGTGCCAAAGATCGTAAGGTGTTTTGTCTTGAGGAATGGCTTTTGTGGGAATTAAGTTAATCAAATAAGTTGCAGTTGAAACTGCTTCCCCCCAGAATTCTTTATCTAAATCAGCACCATGTACCATACTTCGAGCTTTTTCTACTATTGTTCGATTCATTCGTTCAACGACCGAATTTTGTTGAGGAGTGTATGGTACAGTGAAGTGATACTGAATTCCCTTTTTAGCACTGAAATCTTTAAATTCATTTGACGAGTACTCTCTACCGTTATCACAATATAAATGCGCGACTTTGAGATTAAAATGTGCCTCGCTTTTTGCTACATAATCTTGAAAGCAGTTAAAAACTTCTGATTTTTGAGCAATTAAGTAAACAACAATATAATGAGTATTTTCGTCTATGAATGTCACGAAATAATTTTTGTCGTCAAAAGTTGCCGGGGTGATCGGCCCGCACACGTCAGTGTGAACAATGAATAGTGGCCTTGTAACATGAGATCGGTCCTTTTGTTTTGAAAAAGGCAACCGTGCCTGTTTACCGTATATACAAGCTTCACATAATTGATTTTCAGAATTTTCGGAATTTACTGTCTCTTTTAATGATGTATCATTTATTAAATTATTTTTCTTCATTGATAATAATTTTGATTTTTCAATATGGCCGAGACGTTCGTGCCAAAGCCTGTATGTATCTTTTGACGTGTTTTTACTTTCACTCGTTTGATTACATACGTGCTTATTTAAATTAAATATGATACTTGACAGTTTATTTCTCGTCTTACCAGTCATGACCATTTTGTCTTCCTTCGTTACTATGACATCTCCAGTGTGCTTAAAGGTAGTGTCCATCCCTGCATCCTGCATCTGTGGTACGGATAGAATGTTGTATGGAACGTCCGGTGTGTACAGTACTTCTTTCAGTTCCGCTAGGACTCCCATGTTGGTGATTATTTTTATTGTTCCCCTTTTGTACGCCTTCACAGTGACTTCCTTCTTAGCAATGGACACATACACTGGTTCACTCAGGTTTATCACTGTTGTAAAAATGTCTAATTTATTTACCAAGTGATCAGTGGCTCCAGAATCCACAAAAAATACCACTTTATTTGGATCATCTTGATCAGTATTTAAAACTTGTAATGAACCAACATAACTGACAAATGCCAAATGCTCACTGTCTCGAAGTTGAATGGTTTGAATGGTTCTTTGGCGATCTTCGGTATTCGAATTTTTTCCTGAGTTTTTATAAAAACAGTTTTGTGAATCATGGTTTCGTCTGCCACAATATTCACATTTCTTGAAGTTCCATTTGTTGTATTGTCCTCGACTTTGGTTTGAATGTTTGAACGGAGTGTTTGCAGATTTATTGAATTGACCACATCCATGTTGTTGAGCTTGTCCATATGGTTGACCATACTTTGGTTTGAATTTCTGATTATTTTTCCATTTTCCTTTGCCGTTATTATTCTTCTTCGATTTATTCTGCTGTGATTTCTGTGTGACCTCTACGTGCAGGACTTTGCTGTTTGAGTTGCTTCCTTCATTTTTTAATTTTAGTTCGTAGTCCAAAAGCTGTTCTTTCACAAATTCAAGAGTCATTGCCTGTGTATTCACTGCTTGAATTGCTGTACTGATCGCATCATATGAAGTTGGTAATGACATTAATAGTCTCGCAATTTTATTTGCTTCTTTTAATTCTCCACCAGCTGCTTCTAATTCGACCACCATTTCATCAAATATGATAAAATGCTTGGAAAGGGCCATATCACTTTTAAACTTGAGAGCTAACAATTTTTTCTCCATTGTGATCTGTGTTGCCATGCTGGTACGTTCATAAATCGAGTCCATCTTTTTAAATATATCACGAGCACTATTTTCTTTTGCAGCTAATCTCACCATAGAATCACTCAGACACTCGATAATTAATGCTTTTGCATATCTATCGCACTTTTTCCAATCATCCGTGATAACAGCGGGAGGATCATCATCGATAACGTGAAGAACTTCTTCCTTTTCCATCAATGCACGCACTCGCAATTTCCATATTGTGTATTTGTCACCACTAAATGGTTTAATGTTCCGTTTATTTTTCTTTTCTTCCTCACTCATCTTGTCACAGTAATTTTATTTGCACCGAAGTGTCCATAGACTTACAATTATTTATTTAAATGGTTTCTTAATTAAATTAAAAACAACAACACGATGATCAGTCCATTAAAATATAACTTTACACTTTGCCTGGGCCCATAACCTATTGGATTATGGAATTTTGGCAAGGAATTGATTAAAGATAAATTCAACGTTGTGAGTGGGAATTTTAGATATTTTATTTGGAGGCCTTCGCAGCTTCACTGCCGGAGAGGAACTAAACCTCACAAAGCAGACTCCTTATCCCTTCTATTTCTTCTCGAGGGTTTCATACGTCACTTGTATATATTTTAAGTAAGATAGTGCATGCGTGGGTTCTTAGGGAGAGATAAACATATACATCCTCATCTCACCCTCTAAACTTATAACCACTGCTCTATAGCACATACAGAGTCTTTGTCTTATTCAAAATAGTTAAATTAAATTAACTCTTATTTTGTATATATGAATCACATATTTCAGAAACCCCGTAAGTGACATTTTTAGGAAAGTTGAGGTTTTAACTGGAACTTCTATTTGAAATGGTGCTCCATCCATTTTATGCAGAAACCCAGCTATTTCTAGGCATCTTATCGTATTTTCGAGCTATGTTATGATGACGTGTAGTGCAGAAACTCCGTAAACGTATACCTCTTAATGTTAAAAAAATGAGAGATATTGAGAAGTTCAAACCGTATTTGCCAGACAGTAACCATGTCCAGTACTTTTACAATAAAATCTTTGAATGGCCAGTGGTGAATAAAGATGACCCAGAAGATATTCTTGACTAATAGGGCATATAACAATTGTTTACATTGTACTTGCACATTACACGAATAAAAATGTTAAATCAGCTAATTTTACTTAATATTTACTAGGAAATTTAATGCAATTTACCATGTAATTCAGAAACCCCGTAATTACAGCATAAATATCTGCTTATAACATTAGCAATAACTTTTTTTTTTCCTAACAATTAATACAAATCGATGAAAGAATATTTTTCCAAAATTAACACATGTTTAGAATTGCAATAAAAATAAAAAATTGGCTATTTACTAGTTTTTCGTCTTTCCTGAAAAGTAAGGTTCTGTGTACTTACGGGGTTTCTGAAATATGTGATTCATATATCAATAATACTGATTTCTGATTGTAAGCTCTGCGAAATTGCCAAGTATCTGTTCTACTCATCACGAATTCGATAAGAACTAAAGAAATATTTACAACGTAATCGTTTACACTTGTAATCTAACGATTGCTATTATTTCTAATTTGAAATTTTGGTTGTTCAACAAGTCTCGTAGACTGAGGAAATTGCTCGAGGATTTTTCCAACTACACGAATATAGAAAATACTAAAAACTGAGGATCTTTTTTACATAATATTTAGGAAAATACATCCAAAAAGTAGGAAGAGTTTTCAAAGTATCAGAAAAAAGTAATTTTTCAATTTAATTCCAAGAAATTACTTGCGAAAGTTTGAGACAATTCTCGATGTTTTTATAGTGTAAAATTAGCAAAAGTGAAAAAAAACGGCGGTAACGAAATGTGTCGAATGACAGAATTACGATGCATCGTAGTCATCGTGATAGAGTCTTTTTGATATCGAGTGATTTAAAAAATAATCCAAAAAAATGTTAACTAACTGGAAGATTTAAATCACGCAGAAGACGTATCTTCTGCATCGCAAAGATTACTATTTTGTAACATCTACTTTAAAAGAAAAAAAAATGTATGGCATTCTTCTCAATCTTTCATCGAATGATATGTAATATAGGATAAAGCATAGGTACAGTAATTAATAGCTTAAGCAGACAAAATGATACAGTAATTGATCTATCGCTTTCTCTTTCTATCGAACGCATTTGTTATGAGAGGTGGTCAATAACTGTGAGGGGGTCAACAACTGTATGCTTTACCCTAACTATTTCTTGGATGTAAATAAGTTTTTGAATACTTTTTTATCGATCGATAACATACTCATCCAAATTGAATCAATATTCCAGGAAAAAATATTTAGATATTAGATTGCAGAAAGGATGGGAAGGGGGGGGGGAGGTGAATTATGAAAGACCCCTAATCTTCCATATCACGCGAACTTTCTTTGAGCATCGTACTTTAATTATCACGCGCCTGCCTAATCGACGACTTCGATAGCCACGATGCTCTTATCGAATATCATGCTCGTATAAGATAGAAATAGCTCGTCAAACGATTTATGGCGGGTTTACACTGGTAGTGAATCACGAGCATCGACTAGGGTAAATAGATTTTTTGTCACTCAGTGCCAAATACTCGGTTTTACGGGCGTCCTCACAATGCATGTAAAATGACGTTTTACACACCAATTTGCGAAAGGTTGCACAGTTCGTAAAGTAACCTATGCAGTGCGTAAAGTAAAAGTGGCATACTCTGAAATCACTGCGATTATTACTTGAAGTTGGCACATCAGTGTGTCCAACGCCACGCATTCGCAGCACAACTCTACGCAGCTAACGCAAAGCCAAAACCTAACCTAACTTAACCCATTCACTGCCGCTGTCGCTTATAAGCGTCAGCGGATGAGTTGCGCGGGTGCCGCCGTCGCTTATAAGCGTTCTATTATATTCAGGCTTGAACTGGAACTGGGCACTGCAGTTACATGTGTATGTGTAGGCTGGCACTTGAGTAAAGGTACTTTGACGTAAACGTACACGTGGTTCGGAATTTTGACGATTTTGATATATTTTGTTATTGTTAGAATTATTAACTTGAAGTTGGCATGGGGCAAAATGTATCTAAATTAGAGCGGCAGTGAATGTGTTACAGTTCTTTGTTTGTTTATTTATTTCTTTTTACTTTAAAAAATACTTGTTTGTAATTTGGGGGGGCTTCGCCCTCCCCAACCCCCCCGTCAACCCCCCGCCAACACCCCGCCCCGAACAACACCCTGCCCCGAGCCCTGTCAACCTCGTATTTGACACTTAGGGCCAGTATTACCACATCAGGTTACACCGAAGGTTGCAGGTTAATCTTCGGGTTAGCCAAAATGACTGTATTACAAAATTTGGTTAACTAAGGAGTGGAGTTTAACTACCTGAATAAGTTTACCGTCAGATATCTGTCGGTTAACTATAGAGTTCAGGTTAACTCGAGGTTGACGCATGCGAAGAGTGGTCGGTCACTGCTCTAACCTACAAACGTCCGGGAATGCAGCTGTAAACATTCATGACTCGTGTTTTACATTTTAGTTTATTGGCGTAAATGATTGAAGGGGTCGCATTCTCGTGTCCACCTGTGGTGTACATTTTGTGGATCTGGTTTGCGTTTATCATCATGTGTTTAGATCATGCCAAAGGGATTCAGGGATACTGCAAAAGACGCGAAGTGAGCTATTGGAGTATGCTTGATATCTAATTTTATTTGTGTAAAGTATTTCAATACTCTTCTGTTTCCAGATTCAAATTGCTAATCCGACCTTATGTGGTGCTTCAAAAGGGATATAAATGCTGAACCCCCTCCGTAGCCCGCGCCGTTCAGTGTTACATCTAGAACCGCTGGCTTAGGGCACGCTATGCCCGTGCGTGGGCTACGGAGGGTAAAGGCCCGTATCCATTTGTAACAGATGACCCGTAACGTAAAGGCGCGTATCCATTTGTACAGATGATCCGTAATGTAACACCGAACATGTTACGGCTCGTTGCAAGATAACACGGTTCGCTCCGGAGATTTTGGCCGTGTCAACCATCCAGTAACGTAACCGAACGAGGTTACGACTCAACGCTACGACTTCCACCCTCAGTTTGAGTCTGACTACAGCAATGGACGTAGCTCTGCAATTACAGCTATCAGCAGCTTCATATATTTTTATACTGTGAATCCTCAAAGTATTTCTATGCAAAGAACTTTTTAACTGAACGATTCTTGTGTGCGTAAGCTATTCCTTATACACTTCAAACACATTGTATTATTCCCACTGCTAATCACTCTGTAATTACGAAAAAAAATATTCTTTTTCTAACAATCATACAGTCTACAAAATAAAATTAAATAAAAAAATCATGACATAAGATGCTGACACTTTATTTTTAAAAGAATTCCTTTTTCTGATATTCATTAATTGTTTAATATAAAATGAACAAATGCTCATCCCAACTTCGTTTCGGGCTAAATATTGCCTAATACACCAAGGAATTCATAGTTAAAATTTCGTTAAAAACAAAAATGGCGTATTTCGGAGAATTAAATGTTTATAAAATAAACTATTTTTTCCTCATATCACTCCTTTGTTTAGAAATGATAACAATTTTTTTTCCACTAAGTTCAGGTTATAAAGTGCATTTTTTGTTTAAGGAATTTTTTTCTTAGAGTTCATTTAGTAGGAGAAAATTAGGAATAAATTTCACAAGATTAGAAAATATGGGAAATTTCAATAAATGATAGGATAAGAACGCAATGTTGGATTAAAAAGAAATTTGAGAATTTATTAAAAATGGTTAAGTATTACGTAAAAAAAACAAAACGTGTGGCCGCCACACGCGGAAGAAGTGAAACTTCGATATCAGTTTCTCTGAATTTGATACCGGTGGTATTAGTTTCAATTGGCTCTATACAAGTCTTTTACAATGCTTCTTGGTAGAGCCAATTGAAACTAATACCACCGGAATCAAATTCAGAGAAACTGATATCGAAGTTTCACTTCTTCCGCGTGTGGCGGCCACACGTTTTGTGTTTTTTGTTGAATTCAATATGAATTTTTTTATGGGCACAAAATGTAGTGTAAGGAATATCATATTCACTGGATGTGTTTTCACCGATATTGGATCCTCCAGGAACTTGAAAATCTATTACATTCTCCACACAGGGTTTGGGACTGGTGTTGATCTGCAATAGCAGATATAGCAATATTTGATTGTGTTAATTTAATTCTCTCTCTCCATTTTCGACTTCGTTCTGCATCAGTTTTAGGTAGTGTCTTCGTCATTGTTTTCTTTACACGGTGCCTGTCACGAAACTCTTTTGCCCGTTGTTTTCCTGTTTTTGCCATAATAATTTTAATATAACACACACGCGAAAGAATGTCAAGTGTTCATTGACGTTAATGAAATTGAAAGTTTATTTTACACGTTGCCTGTCACTGTACTCTTTTGACCGTTCTGTTGTTTTTTTTGCAACAATAATTATAAATTAATACACACACACACACACGAAAGAATGTACAGTAATGCATGGTGGTTACTCGAGAAAGGTCACGACTCCGATCGCAGACTACACGAGATCCGTATCCGGAAAATCCGGAAAACTGAAAATGTTCAAACGAAATACAAACAACTCACAAGTAACTCTGCGCCCTCTAGTCTGGCTTCTCATATCATCTTACGGATACGCTCAAAAAAGGATCCTAAACGCTAGATTTATGGTGAGACTAAACAGTCCTCTTAGTGGAGGTGCGACACTGCGTCGCCTCATAATACGAACAATAGCTTTCATCGCCCGAAGAAACCCTCTCGAGCAACACAAACCGGGACCCCCTCTGTACAGTCTAAACAGCGATTGATTTTTGCGTCATTTTTCTTCAGTTTTAAGTTAATAACTATAACATGTGCGATCAAGAGTAGATCTTCTCGAGGTCGTAAATCCCGAAGGCACTACTGCGTGACACGAATAGTGACCGAACACGTAGAGTGGTGGATTTAAACCGTATCGGTTAGTTGAAATGATTTAACACTGCACTCACAATATTACTGGTGATTACATTGGATTCAAAGAGATACAGTAATTCCGTGATATAGCCGTGGTTTACAATTAGATACACTGAGAGGTAGTTTTGAGGGAAATGTGTGGGACTGCGAACGCATTCGTAACCCCCATTCACCAAAACATATCTACCGCCTACCTCGCTATTGCGACCGATGTACAGATGATATCTAGATTAGTGCGTTTTACTTAGGTTACGATAATAGTGAGCCTCGTCGCGTGAATGATAGTCGCACGGCGGCCTGGCGCTCCAGCCTCGCAAAATCGACACATGTGTGTGTGGCTTGCCTGGCAAAGGCGATAGTTTATGTACGGTAGAGAACGGTGGAATGGGGCAGAGTTGAGAGCGGCGTATTGGGGCAGGGTCGAGAGCGCTGATGAATGAGTCACGGTCGGAAGCGCTGGAGAGTGTGTGGGTTTCGTTACAGACCTCGTGTCGGGCGCGCGATTTTAGTACCCTCAGCATAAAAATTTCACTTCAAAATTACAACAAAATCTGTGACTCAAAGGTCGGCGGCATTTAAAGTTGATGTGGAATCCCCCATATGTACTTTTTATAACTATTACTTATTATTATTATTCGCTTATCTCTATCATCTTAATCATCACTGTTATTTTCAATTGTATCATTCGCCCCATTATCGTCGGAATATGTGGGCATTGCGAGCAATGTTACAGGAGATTAGGCGGACGCCCTACGCATGCAACAGGCAACCATACACGATACCTATGCACTCGTCCTAACTAGTTGCCGCGCGTAACGTAGCAGTCCTTTGATGCGACGGCAAAAAACCGACAAGTGGTGGTTCGGCTTGTAACGGTTACGCGTGTCAAATTGGTTACGGATGACATGCAACAGAATTCCGTCTCCACTAGGCGTAACGTAACATGTTCGGTGTTAAGGCCCGTATCCATTTGTAACAGATGACCCGTAACGTAAACATTCTCGCCCGGATTATTTGAGAAGTCCACTCGAGCGGCACTGCACCGTATTTTCACACATAAACACGATATGTTTATTTCCGATGCGCGATAAGATTTATCGCTCGGGCGGTACGACGCGCCCACTCGAAGTGTGCCCGTACCTATACTGTACCCTGGCGCTTTCGAACTCGATAGGTATGTTTATTCATTCACAGGCGACAGAGGGGTTTTCGGTAGGCTTCACCACGGTAGAATCATGGTCAGACAGGGAGGCAAGAAATTCAACGCCGAAAAAATGTGTACAGTAAATGTTCATAAAAATCCAAGTAAACTTGAATTTTTTAAAAAAACTTGACGTGATAGAACTTTTTTATTATTTTTTTCTCAATCAACAGCAAAAAAGACATAAAGTTCAGTTGTGTCACTTCCCTTGTATTTTTTTCATCGCAGGCCTGTGTAATCTACATAAGAAATGATGAAAAATCCAATATACTACATTTCGTTAGGATAATTAATTAAAAAATTATAATGGTTGAAATGTTACAGTAATTTGGTGAATTCCTAACCCTCATAATTTTTTAATTAATTACCGTAACGAAATGTAGTAAATTGGATTTTTCATCATTTCTTATGTAGATTACTATCCACTTGGTTTCATTTCAAAAGATCCTAGGAATTGTCAACTTTGAGGGTTAACTTCACCACCTGCAAATGTTTTTCCGCACATAAAAAAAATACGTATCTCTTAGATTTTGATGTAAAATGACATATATCAACAATTCTCAGTTTTATACACTGAGGAAAAAAAGATTAAAATTTATGTAGGATCAGGGAGGAACGCGAGACCCGAGTAACGGCCGGCGAAACCGTTCCCGGAAAGTGGGAGCCGTTAGGAAGGCGAGACCCGAGCGACGAGACCTGTGTGAAGTTAGCCCCCCCACCTCCGAATAAAAAATTGTTGAATACATGATCGTTTGCCCTTTGTTTGCCCATGATTGCCCATCACTTTGTTTTTTTTGCCGAACTCACCGTTTAGAAGATATAGCTAAAAATAGGGCGGGGGGCTAACTTCACGCTAGCCCCCCCCATAACGTAATTTCGAAAATTCAAATGCATGATCGTTTGCCCTTTGTTTGCCCATGATTGCCCATCACTTTATTTTTTTTGTCCAACCCACCGTTTAGAAGATATGGGGGGGGGAAGCTAGCGTGAAGTTAGCCCCCCCATAGTGTAATTTCGAAAATTCAAATGCATGATCGTTTGCCCTTTGTTTGCCCATGATTGCCCATCACTTTGTTTCGTTTGTCCAACTCACCGTTCAGAAGATATAGGGTGGGGAAGTGGGGAAGTATTAGATATACAACTTTGCCTCCGCCGTCTTTATCGTAAGCCATCTACAATAGAACGGCGGAAGCAAAGTGGTAAGTAGTAACACCTCGGTATCGCTTGCCCATTTTTAGATACAGTCTCAATGTGCATTTTCGACGTGATAACACTTCGGAATCGTTTGCCCATTTTTAGAAAGATTATCAGTAAGCATTTTCGACGTTTGCCCAACCCGTGGAACCGCTCTACAGCGAGTTTCATAAGTGATGTAAAAATGAAAAATCGTAAAATCGGTGATATCAACTCGGAAACGTTTGCCCATTTTTAGAAAGAGTATCAGTAAGCATTTTCGACGTTTGCCCAACCCGTGGAATCGCTCTACAGCGAGTTTCATAAGTGATGTAAAAATGAAAAATCGTAAAATCGGTGATATCAACTCAGAAACGTTTGCCCATTTTTAGAAAGAGCTTCAGTAAGCATTTTCGATGTTTGCCCAACCCGTGGAATCGCTCTACAGCGAGTTTACGATTTTTCATTTTTACATCACTTATGAAACTCGCTGTAGAGCGATTCCACGGGTTGGGCAAACGTCGAAAATGCTTACTGATACTCTTTCTAAAAATGGGCAAACGTTTCCGAGTTGATATTACCGATTTTACGATTTTTCATTTTTACTTCACTTATGAAACTCGCTGTAGAGCGGTTCCACGGGTTGGGCAAACGTCGAAAGTGCTTACTGATACTCTTTCTAAAAATGGGCAAACGATTCCGAGGTGATATCGCCGATTTTACGATTTTTCATTTTTACTTCACTTATGAAACTCGCTGTAGAGCGGTTCCACGGGTTGGGCAAACGTCGAAAATGCTTACTGATAATCTTTCTAAAAATGGGCAAACGATTCCGAAGTGTTATCACGTCGAAAATGCACATTGAGACTGTATCTAAAAATGGGCAAGCGATACCGAGGTGTTACTACTTACCACTTTGCTTCCGCCGTTCTATTGTAGATGGCTTACGATAAAGACGGCGGAGGCAAAGTTGTATATCTAATACTTCCCCACTTCTCCACCCTATATCTTCTGAACGGTGAGTTGGATAAACGAAACAAAGTGATGGGCAATCATGGGCAAACAAAGGGCAAACGATCATGCATTTGAATTTTCGAAATTACACTATGGGGGGGCTAACTTCACGCTAGCTTCCCCCCCCCCCATATCTTCTAAACGGTGGGTTGGACAAAAAAAATAAAGTGATGGGCAATCATGGGCAAACAAAGGGCAAACGATCATGCATTTGAATTTTCGAAATTACGTTATGGGGGGGCTAACGTGAAGTTAGCCCCCCGCCCTATTTTTAGCTATATCTTCTAAACGGTGAGTTGGGCAAAAAAACAAAGTGATGGGCAATCATGGGCAAACAAAGGGCAAACGATCATGTATTCAAAAATTTTTTATTCGGAGGTGGGGGGGCTAACTTCACACAGGTGTCGACGAGACCGTTCCCGAAAGGCGGGGACGGTGGAGAATGCGATAGACCGAGTAACGGTCGGCGAGACCGTTCTCGGAAGATGGGACCGTAAGGGGGGCGAGGGACTCGAGGAGAGGAAGGCGAGGGGCCTGAGTAGCGGCCAGCGAGGCCGCTCCTCAGGAACAAGGGATGGACAAGGAAGGGTAGACGAAAGTAGAGAGGGGGTAAGGGAATATAAGCGGAGGATAGGAAGAGGGAAGGAGATTCGAGATTCGAGATTCGAGATTCGAGATTCGAAGTTTAGAGTGCAGATCAGAGATTCCCGACGGTGTGTGATTTGAGTGAGGTTCACGGGCAACCGAGCCCATGTATATATTTCTATAAATACACGTCCATATCGCCTATACATCCTGTCTCTGTGATTATGATCCCACATTTATTCTGTTATAGAAGGATAATCTGAGTACGAAAGGTAAAACAGATCAAAAATTATCCTTCCAGGGTATAAAATTTAACCTTCCTTAGGATAATTTTCGATCCATTTTACCTTTCGTACTCAGGTTATTATCCTTCTAACAGAATAATTTTTAATCTTTTTTTTTCTCAGTGTACTCGTTCCAATTCACAAGCAATGCAACATTAAAATGTATAGGGCTTTAATTGTAGTAATGCATTTTAAATATTACTTTTGTTCATAAGATATTCTACAATTACTATTTTCTTTATATAATTATAGATATTCATTTCATTAATAGATTTTAAATATTGATTGAATTCATAGAATTCTTATTTTATTAATAAATTTTAAATATATTACTTTTATTAATAGATCCTAGGTATAAGTTTAATATTCATTAATTTTGGAATAAAATACTTAAATATATTTCTATATATTTTTACATTTTACCTTTAAATATTCCTCCTTCAAGGTCAAATATATATATTTGCAAGTCTCTGGGATAATTTTTCCCAGAGCTTGTGGCGAAATAATTGCGCTGAATTTTAAATCCTCCATACTGTGCCCTGTTGCCAAATATCTCAGGGTCACCAAAAGCCGTTCTTCTGCGGTAATTGCTTGCCGCATTACGGTGTCCTTTTTCGTAATATGTGGCTTTACCAAATTTAGCAAGTACTGGAAACAATTCTCGTCCATCCTCAGGAAATTGTTCAAATTACTTGCACTGGATTGACGAAGTTCACGTACGAGCCCCACGTGAGATAAAGTGCGTTTCTTCAACCACTCCTTCATCCAAAAATGTGTCTCTTTTTTCGTTTCCTCTGCTGGTTTGTCAAAATAACAAGTGCAGCTGCGTATTCTTTTTGCGACATATTTATACTCTCAATGTAAAATCGTTAGGCCCTCCGCCCACGAGGCTACTCAAAAGAAACTGGAACTGGTAAGTAACTGGAATCACTAGCAACTAGTCGCCTTGGTTTCGCACACAAAGCAACGCGAAAGTGACGTGATTTCGACCGGTCGGTACGCAATGACCAATGTCTGCAGTTTCGTTTCGTATCCGTGAGTTTGTTTTACTGAATCTACCACGTACAACGTCGGCAACTCGGCAACTCTAATCACTTGGCGACCAGCAGGACGAGTCGCTAGAAACCAATTGCCAACGCATCACAAACTAATCACTTTGCAGTTGCGTCGTGAGCGGACTTCTATTTAAATGCATGGCGGAAACTTGCACGCGACTCGTTGGCGTTTTGGGTTCTCATCGCATCGCTTCTCAGTAGCCTCGTGGGCGAAAGGCCTTATGCTACTATCGAAGCCGGTAGAGAACTGACGGACGGATTCGGTGAACAAAATTGTAGGTGTAGTTTGAGTAGGGTAAACGATACAGTCATTGGCCATGCGATAGTGATTGGCCCCCTCTCATAACAAATGCATTCGATAGAAAGAGGAAACGATAAGCCAATTACTGTATAATTTCGTCTGTTTAAAAGGCCAATCACTGGGGGTTTTACCCTATCGATAACCCGCGGCCGGCCAGGACTGACGGTCAGACGTGTTGTGATTTTTATTGCTTTTTTGGCCTGATTATTACCTAATAAAAGTTAAGTTAAATTAACCACATATAATATTAAACTATCGAAATTGAATACCTATACCTCTCTTGTGTACAGCGAAATATAATGTACGGAAAAGTATTCTAACAATTTAGTCTAAAATCTCATAGATGAAATTTCATGAATCTCATGAAATTAGCTGTTATAACTTACCCTTCTATGCAGGAGAAGCTGGATAATATTTATTTTCTGCTCGTAGGTCCTTATTCCGAAGATCTTGCCCCCGAATGTTTTAACCCATTCCGTGTAAACGTGGGTCATTCGTGTCCACGCGATTTTTAACCATTTGCGTGATGCAGTACGCAAATTCGTTATGGTTAATATATGGTTATCTAAACAATTCGTTTTTTTTCTAGAGGAATCCTTTTGAAATTTGTTTGAATACATTTAAGAAAGTGAGGCTGGACACAAATAACCCACGTTTACACTCAACGTGCACTAAAAAAACGTTTACACTCGATGTGCACTAAAGAAATGTTTGCACGTTAACATTAAACACTGACGGCTTCTTAACCAAAAAAAAAACACGCGTGAACGGAACTGATCGCCACTGATGCTAACCTCAATCTAAGGGCTCTGACAGCTGAGGCGATACGCACGCCACGCCGCGGATTTTATGATATCTATTCGCTAAGCGCAGGGCCGTGTCTAACGAGGGGCCATTTCGTGCCACGCACGAAGGCGCACTAGCCATGGGGCGCCGACACTAGAAAAGGGCACTAAGCATGAAGACGTCTCAACATCTAGAGGCGGCACTGATTCGCTAAGCTGCCGGCACAACCTTGTTTTCGCCTTGTTTTCACCTTGTCGCGCGAACCTGGTATCTCTCTGTTATTGCAAGCTTGAAACAGGCAGGGCAGGGCGGTACAGGGCAGTGGTCAGTTTCGGCTATGCAAGGAACAGACAGGCTTGCAGCAACCCTGTTTTAACCTTGCAGCGTAACCTTGTAAAACGTACCTTGTAACAAGGTTCAACCTTGCACAACCTGGACAGATTTCTACCTGAGTTACTTAGTTATTTCAAAAATGCAGGTTTGACTGCCGCATCCTGTATATAACGGAGATCGTAAAATTCAAGTCTCGTCATCCCTCGGCTAGGCAGCCAGCGACGCGTTGAAACATTCCCCGGCTATGGAAAAATCAAACAGTCGCATATAGGTGTATATAGGTATACGCGCAATGCGCGACGTCCGTCACCCTGGAGATTTCGTCGGAGACTTTTATATACCTATAGAGTAGATACCGCCCTGGCAGTCGCTAGTGTCGCGACGACCGCGAAGGAATACCTACCTACTATACCTGCAGGACGTAAAACCCGGGCAAATAGCTCGCGCCGCGCCGCTCTCGGTAGGGTTTACGAGGAAATCATAAAAAATATACGGGGATATCAGACTTCGCACTCCCACATCGTCGTCATTGCCGATGATTGCGCTCTCCCGCGATGTGATTAGCGACACCGAGGAGTTAGAACCGCCCATATATTAAAAGTCTGAGTTACCCCGTGTAACGCCGAGATCATTTCTTTTGGTGGGAAAGACCAGAGCAAGTTGATGGCCCCTTATTTTCATTACTTTCCACGGTAACGAGGGGCCATCTTCCTGCGTCAACTCGCCGCGGTTTCTCCTACGTGCACTTTTTCTTTTTTTGAAGGAAAAGCGGTAGAGCGGTATCGGTGACCGAGGGGGGTAAAGAGCTGGGGGATGGCGAGAGAAGCACACCGCCACATACAACATCGCGCGCGCGGGTAGCCGCGTGTCGCCCACATGGGAAATTTCGCGAGTCGTGTGAAAGTTTTATGCGGTGAATCAGGCGGTGGTGGAGTCGAGTCGGCCGACGGAATTAAAGGTTGCATTATTTAAGTGGCCCCTGCGCGATGCAGCTGCGAATGCTTTCGCGTATGGCGTGCGCGCGCGTCTCCGGGGTGAACGGGTGTTTACATACATACGTGCAAATGCGTGTGAATCGTGTATATGTGTGTGTGTGTGCCGCATATCTTTATACCACTGCCAGGCAGTAACGACCAACAGTCGGAGATAAACGTAATTATAACTGGCTATGAATTGTCAGTTAAATTTTTAATAAGTAATTGACGTAAAGCGAATTACCAGTTACATTGCCAATTTACGTAACCAACGTACAACGGATTACCAGTTACATTCCGGGTTTGAAGTTAACGTGAAACGAATTGTCAATTACATATCTCATTTTTAATTGACCGTTTTAATATCGATTATCGCTCTACCAAAGTACAGATCGCGAAAAGTGATCCATCAACTCGGGTTTGGAGTTTACGAAATCGAAGCGGACGTCTAATTCTAAGATTGACCACGTAGAGTAATGGCGGACGCATTAGGGATTTGAAGTTGGGAAGTGCCGTTTTGCGAACTGCCGCCCTAAACCCGTTAAATTGATGTAGAATTGGCTCATTTTCGAAAATGATCGCATTTGGTGATTTAAAACCTCGATCATCTGTAGATCGACGGTATAAGTATAGACATAAATAGATTCTCCAGAATTGCGAAAATATGAACCAGAATCTCGAAGATCGCCCGAGGAGAAAGTGGACGCGGGAGAGAGAGATTAAAGACGAGGATTCGTACTAACTTCCGATCCATTTGCGACTCCTGACACGCCCCGCACTCGAGTTTGCAAATTTCTACAGTGCTCTGGTTTCTCCGAGTTACGTTACATTAACGTTGCGGATACGGGGTGGCGGCTATATATATTGTAGTTACGGTGGGTAGCACCTCTACAGCGTCTTCCGGATCGACCGTGTTCCGGTTCGTCGGCATCTTTATATTATAGACGCTCGGATAATTCGAGAGGTGACTTTCGAGGGGTTCTTACGGAAGGTATAATGGCGAAGAGTGGAGTACATATTACGAACCGAAGGGTATAATAGGAGTTTGGCTTGAAATAGTTATTTTCGTTATTAGGGTGTGAAGCGCTGTTTCTAACGCGCGCGAGTGTGAAGTTTGCCGCATGAGCGAAGCGAGTACGGCAATCACACTCGTTAGAACGGCGCGAAACAACCGAATAACGAATTCTATTTTTTGTCACTAAGTGTGAAATACGAGGTTGACGATTTCACGCACTGCGCAGGTTATTTCACGCACTGTGCAACTTTTCACGAATTGGTGTGTGAAAGATGATTTCACATGCGTCGAGGACGCCCATGAAACCGAGTATTTGACACTGAGTGACAAAAAGTAATATTTTATAATATTCTTGCCCGGAGGATTTTTCCGAACGAGCATACGTTTACGAACATTTGTTTCGCTCGTAAATACGACCCGAATTACCCCAACTTTCATTGCCCTCGCGTGCACGCGTGCACGGATTTATCTGTTAACTCAATTTTCCCGAGGTAACTTTACGTTCCTACTTAGCGACAACATCAATAAAGGAATTAGTCTCGTACTTGAATATAAAATGAACACTCGAAGAAGAGAGTAGTTAAGATAACTATTCGAGTTTGATAATCAGCATTATAGTTTTTAATGGTCACCGCAACTATTTTACAATTTTAGGTAACTAAAAATAGTTACAAAAACTATAAAACCAGTGCTGATTACCAGACTCTTAATAATTGTCACAACTATGTTCAACTTTCTCGGTGGAATATCGCCGCGTGATACTCGTATTTTGGAACTGTCGCGCGGATAGTATCGATAATTATAGACAATCTATATCGACAGGTATTACACCATAAGACAAATTTGTATTAGATTTAGTATAATTGTCTACCATGCTTGCATTCAATATATGATTATGAAAATTAATACACTTTCTTATTAAATCTGTATTAAATATTTATTGAGCTTTATGTATAATTATATAAATTTATCATAAATTTCATAAGACAATAAATTAATTTTCATTATTACGTGTATTGAATAAAAGTTATACAATTATATTGAGTTTAATACAATTACATACGAAAATTTTATCCAATACGTGATTATGAAAATGAATATCGTCGCTGTTAGATACTGCAATAGGTCGTATGTCAAAAAATCACCACCCTTCGCTTAAGACACTTTACGAACCAAAACCAAGGCTACTACCATATTGCAAAACCTCGTATCTCAATCACATAAGGGATATTATCCCTTATTATTGAGATACGAGGCCCTGCAGTATGGTAGCAGCCCTAGTTCTGGTTCGTAAAACGTCTTAAACAGAAAATGGCAATTTTCCGACATACGACCCGCTGCTACTATAAATATGTACTACCATAATAATATACTTTATCAGATAGAAAAATGTACCACGGGATTAGTGCAGTGCCCCCAATATACCGCTAAAGTTGATACAGACCTTGTCGAAGCATGTCATGTCGGTAGAACCTGATATTCATACCGTAGCATTGTACCGCAATTCTAGAGAATTCTTTTCTACCTAGGTTGATTTTTGACAGCGAAGAAAAATCAAATTTCCATCAATCCGTCCCGTTCTCGTATGGCGCTGAAAACAAAAAATAGAATAACCACAAAGATATTTGTTCTTTATAAGTGATGAAAATGAGGTTAAGACAGTCAGTTAGGAAGTAACTTATCTGATGGCACTTCTTCCGAGATACAGATGTCTCCTTTCCTGCTCTTCATGCACCAGCAACCAGAGAAAAATGACACTGCTTCCGTTCACTATCTTGATTATTAAAAAAAAATCCAAACGATTATCAAGCTAGCTGTCAGAGCGTCTGTCACATTCACCACTATTGATATGACAGATGTTTTTCGGACTGAAACGTCTATTTGGTTCGTATCCCTGCTATTTAGTTCGAGGCCGGGCTGTCGGTATTGTCACCGAATTTTAAGGAACTATCTTGGAATTTTAGGGAACCATCTTGGATCGGATAGCGCCAACCGATATGCAATGTGCTACGCTGGCGTGTATTGAAAGGGACAGATTGTATATAACATTCTTTTGGAGCAATTAAAAGGAAAAAAAGTTAAATCCAATATAAAAAAGTTTCAATCTTGTATTCTATTAGTAATTGAACGCGTTCGCGAAAAGCACCTTGCTGAATCTGAAGCTCACGAGAAAAAAAAAGGCTAGACAGAAGCAAACAACGATATCGAGGTTGTATCGTGAAACTATAAAGACCATTTTTATTAAAAGCAGATACTCAAAATAGGCTTAATAAGTGACTGTTTTTTATACTTAAAACATAGTTAATTGTTATATCCTTCAATTAAAAGACTTTTTGTGAGTTTGATGAACCAGTCCTACAGTGCTTTTTAACTTTGAAATGTGAAACATCAGAACTCTCATAAGAAATAATGTAAAAATACCAAATTTAGAGTGGCTATTCCTTCGAACATTTTTAATGAAATCATCTGAACTTTTAACCGAGCACTGCTGATGTCACATATTCAAATTTCAGACACTTGGTGATATTTTTATTTACACGTGATTTATCCTTAAAGCGAGCAATAGTAGATGACCCCATTGTTTTCCCTCTGCGTAGACACACCTCTCTCCTTATCGGGTGTTCAATTGCCAATCAAACATATTTATTAATAAAACTAAGTCCAGGTGTAAAAATTTGAAGGTCTCCTTTATCGAAAAATCTATGGTTCATGAGCGAAGCATTCTTTATTTGAAAATGAAAATCACTCTAAAATCTAAGAACAAATATGGCGGCTTGCCTATTGAATCCAACTCAGAATGGATCCCCTTAAATGTAATACTTTTTCTTACAGAGTACCGGTATACGTTCAACTCTTCGGCGGTATCTATTACCAAGTCTCCATCGCATACACATAAATTTCAGATTAAAAAATGGATTATCCTTCAGATTGGTCACCTTCTTTTATGCTTGCTACACGATTGAATAACTCATTTCTAAGTTTGAGATTTAGGTGGTACGACACAGAGACGTATAATCTCTATAGACGTAATACGAAAGGTGACTTTCTACAAGAGGTCCGCGGATATCGAATCGGTACAGTAGGCAAAGTTTTGGCAATTTGTAAAGGGGGCGGGGTACAAGATCTCGGTTACGGGTGAGGGATAACGTATAGTGCTGCCGAGTTACCTGACACCCTTCTTTATCGCCCTGTTGTTCGCCCTACACACTCGCTCTTTCTTACTTCTTTCCTTAACCAGTCCTCGCAAGTTCCGCTGCCATTCCTCTCTCTCTCTCTCTCTCATGCGCGCGCGTGCAACGTCCTCTCTGCCAATTTATTTGAGAGCCGAAATGTGCTCCCGTAACTTATTACGCCGGTCTCTTTCCACCTCATGCTCCTCCTCCTTCTCTCTAGCTTCCACCGCGCGGGTTTCGAGTCCTCTCCGCTCAAGCTTTTTCGAGAGGCGCCAGCTTGCCGCTCTCTCAAACCACGTAACTCCTCGCACCTGTTTCCTCCTGCGGTGCGACGCACATTTGGGTCCTCTCGTTTGATCAAAGAGGCCTCTCGATTCGTATATGCTCGAATCTGTTTTCTTTCCCTTTTCGCGAAGACTTGTTCGTCGAAAGAGGAAACTTAAGCGATAAGAAAGAAAACTCCTGACGGTGCGAATTCATTTTGGCGAGCACAAATTGAGAAAAAATTCAGTTTAATCGAATATACTCATTTATTAACTGAAAGGGTCTCGCCGCATTACCATACGAAAAATGTCTCGGCGCCAATTAACGTTCTTGAACCTCTTTTGAAGTGAAACTTCTTTGCTGAGGGTACTAAAAGCGCGCTCGATGCAACGAAAAACCGTAACGAAACCCACACACTCAAGCGCTACCGTACGTGCCTCACTCATACAGCGATCTCGACCCTGCCCCATTATACCACTCTCGACTCTGCCCCATCCCACCGCTCTCCACTCTTCCCCATTCCACCGCTCACGACCGAGCCACTGTCTACTAACTGTTGACTAAAGCCATGTGTCGACTTTGCTAGGCTGGCTCGCGAGGCCGCCGCGCGAGCCAGCCTCGCAAAATATGTATTCCGTCTCAAAGGGGACTTCTACGTCATTTCTTACCGATCACTATTATCGCAAGTAACGCGCTAATCTAGATCTAATCTGTACATCGGTCGCAACGGCGAGGCGGGCGGTATGTCTTGGTGAATGTAGGTTGCGAATGCGTTCGCAGTTCCTCACATTTCCCTTAAAACAACCTCGCAGTGTATTTTATTGTAAACCACGGCTACATCACGGAATTACTACATATCTTTGAATCCAATATAATTACCAGTAACCCAGATAGAAAAGTTCCTCCAGAATTTCGGTACAATGCCACGGTAAAAATAGCAGGTTCTACCGACACGACGTGCTTCGACAAGGTCTGCATCAACTTTGGCGATATATTGGCGGTCTTGGCGGCACTGCACTAATCCTGTAGCACTTTTCTATCTGGGAATATTGTGAGTGCAGTGTTAAATTATTTCAACTAACCGATACGGTGTAAATCCACCTCCACGTTTTCGGTCACTAGTCGTGTCACGCAGTAGTGTCTTCCAGATTTACAACCCCGAGGAGATCTACTCTTCATCGCACCTGTTATAGTTATTAACTTGAAACTGAAGAATAAATGAAGCAAAAATCAATTGCTGTTTAGAGACTGTGCAGAGGGGGTCTGGTTTGTGTTGCTCGAGAGAGTTTCTTTGGGCGATGAAAGCTATTACTTAGGTATATTATGAGACGACACAGTGTCGCACCGCCAGTAAGAGGACTGTTCGGGCTCACCATAAATCTAGCGTTTAGGATCCTTTCTTTGGCGTATCCGTAAGATGATATGAGAAGCCAGACTAGAGGGTGCAGAGTTAGTTGTGTTGTTTGTATTTCGTTAGTCGCATTTTTAATTTTCCGGATTTTACCGCGTCGAGTGGCCGGCCATACGGAGCTCGTGTAGTCTGCGATCGGAGTCGCGACCTTTCTCGAGTAACCACCGTGCATTATTGTGTGTGTGTGTGTGTGTGTGTATGTGTTTGTGTGTGTGTAATAAAATTATTATGGAAAAAACAGGAAAACAACGGGCAGAAGAGTTTCGTGACAGGCAACGTGTAAAGAAAGCGATAACGAAAGCGATGACGAAGGCAATAGCTAAAACTGGTACAGAACGAAGTCGAGAATCGAGAGAGAGATTGAAATTAACACAACCAAATAGTGATGTATCTGATAAAAAAAAACGTGGGGCCGCCACACGCGGAAGAAGTGAAACTTTGATACCAGTTTCTCTGAATTTGATTCCGGTGGTATTAGTTTCAATTGGCTCTACGGAGAAGCATTGTAAAAGACTTGTATAGAGCCAATTGAAACTAATACCATCGGAATCAAATTCGGAGAAACTGGTATCGAAGTTTCACTTCTTCCGCGTGTGGCGGCCACACGTTTTATTTTTATCTGCTGCTTTTTACTCGAAATACCTCCACAATTAATTTTAAACCGCTAATTTCACGTACAAGGGAAATAGGGGGGTAACAGCCCTTAAAATGATACTATTTTTTTTCTGGAACTATGAAAGATACCAAAGCCATTCAAAAACGAAATTGTAGGTCTTCGTAAGTGGTACATTATATATTTTTCGACGGCATAACAGCACTGTTTAAAGATGTTAATTTAAAATAATATTTTTTTCGGGGTAGAAAATTTATAACAACCCCTGGAGATACATCAACCAAAAAATTATATGGAATTATCTATTAGTCAGCTATTATGTAAAAAATTGTCAAATAGTTTAATTTGGCGGAATACACGGAGAGAAAAAAAGAGAACTTCTAACCTAGAAGATGAGGAAAAAGTGTCATTTTTCTGACTAACTGTGCATCGAATTGACAAACGGTAGAATGTTTACCCTTCTGTGTAATAGGAAAAAGTTCCCTTCCGAAAAGTAAAAAAATTTCTTTACCGACATAGCCAATTTTATATGCAAAAAGTAAACATTTCCACTAAGTATGAGACAAATTTTTCCTTTTGGAATAAGATTTTTTTTATCAAAAGCGAATAGTAATTTTTGGTGAATAAACTAGTACAATTTAACCCATGTAAATGTAAATTTTTCTAGCTAAAAACAACAAATCATAAATTTATTTATTTCTCAAAAAAAAAGAATATTAATAAGGATTCAAATTGGTAAAACAGAATTAAAAGTCTTGCACGTAAACACAAAAAATTCCAATTTATTTATTACAAACGAATGTCTTGAAAAGCCTTATATCCATTTCGTAATGATGCACTTATGCCCTGTTGGGATTCGCGTAAGATGAGTCACGAAATACCCATCAATATCAGACGGATATAATGCCGCGTTTAGACATGCATGGATTTAGTGGCGCCAATAGGAACTGGCGCGCGCCAGTAAATTAAATTTACAAGTGTGAACATCGACTTGCATACAAGTTGAATCTTTGCATGCATGTGTAAATGCGGTATAAGACTCTCCAAGCATATCCAAATGTTTTCAGACACCTAGCAGGCTTGAATATGACTATTATACAATACATCTAATTGTAAGTAAAGACAAATTGTTAATTGAAGACAATGTTGAACGCATCCAATGACGATGAGAGAGCGAATATGGCGGATCAACTGACTGTCGCTAAGGGCCATCATAAACAAAATTCCGTAATAGGCCGAGAGCCAGCGACAGCCAGACCTTCGTTATTTTATAAAGGCTGAAAGTTTCTCAGTGTATGTCCCTAATAGAGGTAAGAATGATCCCCAAATATCAAGTTTGGATCATGGTGGTTTTGGCAGGTAACAGGTGGCAAAGGTGTAAAAAAATGGACCCCACTTTCGTTAAAGTATAAAGCTCAGTTTTTATATATTTTATTCGGAATAATATTAGAAATCACGTCGTCCATTGCCAGACACTTAGTATGGTTCAAACCCCCTGCCAGACACCCTTAAACTATAACAAATTGTAATTAAACTTTCGTCATAGTATAAAAGCTAAATTTTATATATGTTATTTGGGGAACTATCAAAAGATGTTTCCTCAGTAGCCAGACAGTTTCGATGGTTCCTACATCTTGCCAGACACATTGAAAGTCTGCCGTAGTATAGTATAGGTGCGAGCGCGAGGCACTATATATGTACAAGCGGGTGCGAGTGAAATAGTGAGTTCGGTCTATTGCGATCTTTTGTTGCGCATCTTGCATTTACTTAGTATCATGTGTTGAACAGTGTTTTTTGGATTTATCGGAAAATTGAATTATATAGAATTATTTACTAAAAAATAATTTTTCAAAAAATGATTCAGTAGAATTTTCATGTCAATAAATCAATGCAACAAAAATTTAATAAATTAATCAATAATGTTTTGATATGATTACTGGATTTAAAGAAATATTTAATGATTTTAAAGCCCAAGAGCCAGCGACAGCCAGACCTTCGTTATTTTATAAAGGCTGAAAGTTTCTCAGTGTATGTCCCCAATATAAAGCTCAGTTTTTATATACTTCATTCGGAATAATATTAGAAATCACGTCGTCCATTGCTAGATACTTAGTATGGTTCCAACCCCCTGCCAGACACCCTTAAACTATAATAAATTGTAATTATACTTTCGTCATAGTATAAAAGCTAAATTTTATATATGTTATTTGGAGAACTATCAAAAGATGTTTCCTCAGTAGCCAGACAGTTTTGATGGTTCCTACATCTTGCCAGACACATTGAGTCTGCCGTAGGTGCGAGAGCGCGAGGAACTATATATGCAAGCGTGTGCGAGTGAAATAGTGAGTTCGGTCTATTGCGATCTTTTGTTGCGCATCTTTCATTTACTCAGTATCATGTGTTGAACAGTGTTTTTTGGATTTATCGGAAAATTTAATTATATAGAATTATTTATGACTAAGAAATAAATTTTCAAAAAATGATTCAGTAGAATGTTCATGTCAATAAATCAATGCAACAAAAATTTAATAAATTAATCAATAATGTTTTGATATGATTTCAAATATGTATTACTGGATTCAAAGAAATATTTAATGATTATCATCGTTGTCGTCGATATCTTCATTATCTTCGTCACTACTACTCCACTCCGTGGCAAAATAAATGTTACATGACACCTTTATCCACGTGTGTCTTCAATTAAATTTTTCGATAAATCCAAAAAACACTGTTCAACTCATGATACTGAGTAAATGAAAGATGCGCAACAAAAGATCGCAATAGACCGGACTCACTATTTCACTCGCACCCGCTTGTATATATAGTGCCTCGCGCTCACACCTATACTAGCCTACGGCAGACTTTCAATGTGTCTGGCAAGATGTAGGAACCATCGAAACTGTCTGGCTACTGAGGAAACATCTTTTGATAGTTCCCCAAATAACATATATAAAATTTAGCTTTTATACTATGACGAAAGTTTAATTACAATTTATTATAGTTTAAGGGTGTCTGGCAGTGGGTTGGAACCATACTAAGTGTCTGGCAATGGACGACGTGATTTCTAATATTATTCCGAATGAAATATATAAAAACTGAGCTTTATACTTTAACGAAAGTAAGGTCCATTTTTTTACACCTTTGCCACCTGTTACCTGCCAAAGCCACCATATGATCCAAATTTCATATTCGGGGATCGTTCTTACCTCTATTAGGGACATACACTAAGAAACTTTCAGCCTTTATAAACTAACGAAGGTCTGGCTGTCGCTGGCTCTTGCTCTATAAGGCCGTAAGGCGTAAGCGTAAGCGAATAGACCAATCAGGATCAAGTATTCCGTTGTGGTGGGGTTACGGACAACGGAATACTTGATCCTGATTGGTCTATAAGACCGAATGTAACATTAGCACTTGACGATGAAGATTTTCTGCAGTAAAAAGGGAAAAAATCCAGTGCAGAAGAATATATGTTCACCATAAACAGTAGAGCTACTACTATACTGCTGCGTAGTTTTTACTTTATTTTGCTGGGAATTTGAAAATTCACCGAAAATTCCCTTTTTTCAGAAGAATAATTTTCTAGCCCTTTGATAATTTTTTACCTATCTCACGGTAATTTGTGGTTGATTGTCACAATGGTGCAGCGTTACCCATAAAAAAGGGGAATTTTTCACTTTTTTTTCTCCGTGTAGAGTAAAAAAAAGTGAAAAACCTTTAATTCATATTATATTATGTATATTTATTTATTTATTGAATATATATACACAATGTCTATATTGTTTTATAATATACATGATATATAATGATGTGTACAAAAGAACAAGTAATTTGTATAATTTATATAATCTTGGTAGATGAGTTGGTTACATCAAATATATTGGTTAATATTTCGGCAGGTCTAACAATTTTAGATTTTTTAGATTTAACGGGCACGTGACTAATAATAAATTATAGCAGCTATATGCGAAGAGCATCCTACTTTTCTACTGCCGTTAGCACAGTCACAAGTAGTGTAACTTAGTACATCCTTGTAACTGTTCACGTTTGGCTATTGCTGGGATTTTTTTCTAATGAAATACCCTGTATACACATTCGGGTAGAGCGTTCTTTCACAAATACAATCATATACGATTTCATGTGTGTATCTTAAATAGCAAGTGAGATATGACAAAAGAGTCCGCCACGAGGGCAATGTGTTGAAGAAAAATTAACCTTTCATTCCTTGGTTATAAGTTTTCTATTCATTCAAGATGTTTCATTTTGACTTGGAACGGGAACAGCAAGTGTCAGATTATTTCCATCAGGTAATAAAAGCCTTTGAAACTGATATTTTAAATACTCACTTTTTGGAATTCATGCAAAGTCTAGAAATTAACTAATTCACGAAACTGCTTACGTTGCTAAGAAGCTTTTTGATATCAGTGATTCTACATTCGCATTAATATTTGATGGAACGTATGTTAGACATGAAAAAAGTCGAAATCAAGAGACACGGCAGTGTCTCGCGGCATGTTCGTTCAAGTAGTTTCGCGCTCAGACACGACAGCGCTGATATCGCGAGCACCCGTGTCTCTTTACACCACAAATGTCTGCCCCCTGCACCCCTCAATTTTTACATCGAATTTTCTCAATAAATATACGGTTATAACCAAAACTATGCTTAGTTACGCCATATAAATTGACTATTCTCCATTGATAGAGACCAGAATACGTGTTATAAGTTACATATTAACAGAGATTCTTCCTTAGCAACGCGAAGACACGCCCCTTGCGCCTAAAAGTCGAGAATCCGATTTCCCGGGCGATATATATATGTCAAAATCTCACAAAAATTCCGCCTGTCTTCGGCGATATTCGGTCATGGTCGAAAATGTGTACACAGATGCGGCCACACGCATACGCCATCAAATGTATGTGAAAGTGTGTGAGAGAATATATTCCTTGAATGTTTAGTTGTTTTTCAAAATTAATAAAATATTTCCATTCGAGAAACGATTAACCTCGCGTTTATTTCGATCCTCGGACGCGCTTGTTAATAAAATGTAAAAATTCAGTGTAATCGGAGTTATGAATCTCAATAGTGGTGAATGTGACAGACGCTCCGTATAGTTTAATAATCGTTTGTATTTTTTTCGATAATCGAGATAGTGAACGGATGCAGTACTGTGTTTCTCTGGTTGCCTGTCCATAAAGAGTAGGGAAGGAGACGGCAGTATCTCAGAAGAATTTCCATCGGATAAGTTTAATTACCATCTGACAGCTTTAACCTCACTTTCGATGGGAGGACGATTATCTTTGTGATAATTCTATTTTTTGTTTCAGCGTCATGCGAGCACGAAACGAATCGATGGCTTTTCTTCTCTGTCACAATCAAAGCCGTGGGAGAAAAATAGGAGATGCAATGGAATTGGATCACAACAATCAAGTAATTACTTTATCATTATTTTTTCTCTATCGATATATTTCCTCTTTCGTACTATTACAAGTTCCAATTTACACACCGACCTGTCAAACCTGAAGTGTACATGTACCTCACTTCTATTTCATTTGTTCTTCGCCTCCGTTGTCTCGACAGTCAATGAGGAATCACTGATACCGATCAGGGTTCGAGGGTTATTCCTTATTCTTTCTAGAACAGCATCGATATTTTACTGCACCTGTTTTATTCTGGGACTTCCTAAAATAATTATAAAAACCCCATATGATTGTTATAACAAATATATTTACAATTTGTTACAGATCGTATGCAAACCCGAGGAGGTTTCTTTCGAACGAGGGATCATCCACTTGTTGTTCCAAGAACCAGTTGCATTAGTTCATTCGGCGAGCTGGATCTGCTGTCTCGAGTACATGCCACAGCCCGAATACTCGTCGAGGTTTATTCCTTACATTTCACGTACACTTCCATGTACACTTCATGTTTGATAGGTTGGTTCTTTCCGGGCAGTAGTGGAGCCAAAGGGTCACCTATCCAGTAATCCTTCACTATTAGGCGAAAAAATCCCTTACGAACTAGTTACATTTTCTACGGCGGAGGTACAATTTGTATACCACTTGACTAATTATCTGGAAAGTGTAGAAATAATAGTATAATATAAGGTAATTGTTTTGCCGTGTCACGGGAATTTTTCTATAAAACTAGATCATTTTCATCTGGCCGTCCGGGTAATTTTTCTCTAGTCGTTGGAGAGAATGACACCTTCGGTCATTTGCGGGTCGGCCGGTCCCGAGGAAAACCCGGAGAAAGTCTTACAATCTCTTTTTCCTTGTTCTCTGCTTTACTCGGGACACAGTTGGTTACCAGATGCCTTGCTAGCACAGTTTACTTTTTATTGCACGGGTCATCTCAGTCCCTTGCACGGCTCTCCGGCGTTGGGGAAAATACATTAAACACCGCCAGAGAGAGTCATTTTCGACTCTCTCCGGTTTTTTCCTATCGTAACCTATAGAAAATTGTGCATGCCCTATCCTCCTTTTTCGACCTCACCTCCAACGTACAATTCGTAAATCTCTAAAGTTAGTCTCCGTCTACCCTGCAAACGAGCAGGTTGCACTAAGAACGTCTCCGATCAGCGAGAGTTCGGATTATGCGCCCTCGAGTTTCCAACTGGATACCGCGGAACGTAACGGTAGATTCGATTCTTAATAATTCGTGTTCCGCGCCCTCGAGTGCATCTCGATTTACGGTTCTCTGGATTTACGACCCCGAGAAGACCCTGATTAATCCTCGGTCGCACGGCGACTGTACAATTTGGAAGTGTAAAGGCCCGTTTGTTTTAAAGGTAGGTAATGAAATATTGCAATCATCAGGAACAAAAACTTGTCCATTTTTTCGGTTTTAGACCAGTTATCGAGCGTCAAGAATGCATTTACACATTTTGATAGCAAAAACGGATTTTTCGTTGAATATTCGGCGTACTCCTTATTTAACTCTCCGTTAGGCGCGCGGGTATATGTAACGCAGGTAGTCGCGCTTGTATAAAATTGATACACATCTTAAAAGGCGCTGCATTTTCCTGAAAAGAAACATTCTAATGATTCAAAATGTGCACTATAATAAAAAAAGTCAAGCATACTTATCAAAATGTATATATTACAAATAAAGACATTTATAATTATACACACTGAGGGAAATATTATACTGTATGTCCCCGCACAGAACCGCACAGTTGCCTCTTCGGCCGGGCTTGGTCGGTATTCGAGCCACTTTTATCGGTAGAAGTCGAGTCGGTAGTTAGAACTGGTGTCAATTCGGGAGATCGAAGCGTCTAATCTCGAAATCGTGAATTTGTGAATAATAGAAATTACTCACCATAATTCACAAATCTACGATTTCGAGGTTAGACGCTTCGATCTCCCGAATTGACAGCAACTCTAACTACCGACTCGACTTATATCGGTAAAAATTGCTCGAATACCGACCAAGCCCGGCCAAACGTAAATTTCAAGGTCTCTGTAACTGTGCGGGAAATACGGTATGTATCGCATAATACCGTATGTCCCGTCCAGAACCCCACAGTTGCAGGGATCTTAAAATTTACCATTGGCCGTGCTTGGTCGGTACTCGAGTCATTTTTTACCGGTAGAAGTCGAGTTGATAATTAGAGTAGGTGTCAATTCGGGTGATCGAAGCGTCTAATCTCAAAATTGTGAATTTGTGAATTATGGTGAGTAATTTTCCTTACTCACAAATTCACGATTTTGAGATTAGACGTTTCGATCTCCCGAATTGACACCAACTCTAACTACCGACTCGACTTCTACCGGTAAAAAATGACTCGAGTACCGAAGAAGCACGGCCGATGGTAAGTTTTAAAGTCCCTGCAATTGTGGGGTTCTGGACGGGACATAAGGTAGAGAATTCATCGTGGCGCCACGGGCAATCACTGTAAAACTGGCTTGGCATTCAACGTGTTAAACTGGAATATTCAGTTTAATTAACAAACACACACAAGCCACTGTCTAAAAACTTCTCAAATTTGTTTTAAATGCCTAGGTCGCAATGAACGTAACTGAAACTGATTCCACAAAATAAACACATTGAGTCCCACGTGTATCAAATTGTTACAAATACTACCACTCGTCCCTTTCAGTTAGCTAGAGGCTCTGTCGCTGATGGGCGGGGCTTGTAATTCCACGAAGTTGTTTAAAACACACTTGCAGACAACTACTAAGGCCCACTTGTTCCACGTAAGTTCAAGGCTGGTTCAGCTTGAACTTATATTAAACAAGTGGGCCTTAGAATTTCAGTATCGTAAGTTTTTGCATTTCTAAGACATCTGCGTAAAGCAAAGCCACATGTATCAATTTGATACACGTGCGACTAACGGAGGGTTAAATACGCAATTGATAATAACATAATGTTCAAAATTTTTTGCTTGAAATATTGGTTTATTTTGCAATATTTAACGAAAACGAATATTGTGTTACTTTTTTTTGTGACAATGACTTGGCTGTTGGCGTAGTTAAAGTTTTTGTTTGTTTTTTTTGATGTGTAAACATCTATGCTATGGCTCTGCGGTACGACCTTCCTGGGAAATTGAGTGTCAGACGTAAGTCATGTAGACGTGACTGCGTCAGTGTGTGTGTGGCGCTACTGCGCATATTATTCGCGCAAGCTGGATTATCTCAACGGGAAAACATTTTAGAGAAAAATGTTTAATACAAAACTTTAAGGATTTTCCCTTGGCTACCCAGTGGTCGTATTGGATTTGACCTTGACCGTGACCTTTAAAGTAATATCAAATGTCTTCCTAAACCGTTCATCCGATTGCGATGAGACTTTGGGGAATGGTTGGACGCATGCCCGCGAAGGTTTTGGGTTAGTAAATCTTATACAAGGTGTTCAAAAAGTACCGGTACGGATGATTATTATGCTTTCCTAAACCGTTCATCCTATTGCGATGAAACTTTGGGGAATGGTTGGACGCATGCCCGTGAAGGTTTCTGAGTTAGTAAATCTTATAAAAGGTGTTCAAAAAGTACCGGTACTGATGATTATTATGCCTTCCTAAACCGTTCATCCGATTGCGATGAAAAGTTGGGGAATGGTTGGACGCATGCCCGCGAAGGTTTCTGAGTTAGTAAATCTTATACCGGGTGTTTAAAAAGTACCGGTACGGATGATTATTATGCCTTCCTAAACCGTTCATCCGATTGCGATGAAAAATTGGGAAACAGTTGGACGCATATCCGCGAAGGTTTGAGTTAATAAATCTTATACAGGGTGTTCAAAAAGTACCGGTACGGATGATTATTATGCCTTCCTAAACCGTTCATCCGATTGCGATGAAACTTTGGGGAATGGTTGGACGCATGCCCGCGAAGGTTTCTGAGTTAGTAAATCTTATAAAAGGCGTTCAAAAAGTATCGGTACTGATGATTATTATGCCTTCCTAAACCATTCATCCGATTGCGATGAAAAGTTGGGAAATGGTTGGACGCATGCCCTCGAAGGTTTTTGAGTTAGTAAATCTTATACAGGGTGTTCAAAAAGTACCGATACGGATGATTATTATGCCTTCCTCAACCGTTCATCCGATTGCGATGAGAATTTGGGGAACAGTTGGACGCATATCCGCGAAGGTTTCTGAGATAGTAAATCTTATATAGGGTGTTCAAAAAGTCGAACTATACTTGACCTAAATTTTACCTCCGCTGACAATAAAGGTAACATGAAAAAAATGGTCAATGACACATTTGAACGTGAAAAAAAAATTAATTTGACCTTGATATAACCTTGAAGGTCATGGTCAAGGTCTAATATAATAATAATAAATATTTTATTATAGAAAAAATTAAACTTCTTTATGTCGAACTACGACGTCATATTCCCCGATTAAACTCGGACCGTAGATAATTGTAAGATGTTTACACATCCTCCGTGAGTACAACGGCACTCACACCTTTTTTATTTCTTTCAGCGAACATGGTAAGAGATTAAGTGGACTAGACCTACAATTTTTCTGCAAGAAATTTATGAAATATTATTTGAACACGAGGTGAAAACTTTATATTTTGAGGAATTTCTTATCCTTTCCTCTGATACTTCTTTTAACTTTTTTCATATTATATACAAAAACTGAAAAATTATTATTAACGTACATTTTACGTTGGTTCCTAGGCAGATCGCAATTATTTTGAAATACCAAATATAAAAAATGAAGTAAGTTAACTTTTTGTTCATCGAACTTCGATATTTTCCATTCTTTCTATTATATTTATCAATCTTTCCTTTTATTTCAGCCTCTTTATCGCATACTGGAGAGAAATAGTAGTGGAGAATCAATTTTTCAGGCATACATTAATGATGGTTACTTGGAAAAAAATCCTCGAAATCTATTAACACGTTTAATTGTGGATGATGAAGCTAGCAGGCGGCTCGCTGCCGCTGAACGTAACCGTGGTGTTCGTTATTTAAATACATTCAAGTAAGTGCTGAGCTATTTTCTTATTTATTTTCACCTCGTTTCCTAATTTTCTGTTTTCTTTTTGAATGCTTTGTAACATTAAAGTCAAACGCACATATTGTTGTAATACATTTTTTTAATGAAAAGAAAAGATTCTTTACGGTAAATGTGTGTGTTATTTATTTTTTTACAGAGTCGTGAAATCACAGAAGGAGAACTGGTCTCAACAGGTAGTGGATGTGTTCGCCGGAGAGAACAAAGATACTTATTTTTCTCAATATCGAAAAGGCGCTAAAGCGAAAATTCATTTCAAAGGGTCTATTGAATACCATTTGAAATATAAAAGAGAAGATATGCGAGAGAAAGGTACATTGCGTGATCGACCAAGTAGAAACCAAAGAAAGGAGCAACAGAGAGAGGCAGCCCGTGCAGCAGACATTGTCGACTCAGGTAAATTAATTCATTTGGAAAAAAAAAAAATTATGAAAATTTCGGAAGAAATTTAGATTTGATTGACATACAAAAAACAGAATAAATGATCATCTTTTATCATATTTCAGTTGATGAACGTGAGGCTGTTGAGTACTTGTTGAATCATCTAGATCCTGTCGATGATGTAAGACGTTACTGGCAAATCTCCTTCGCTGCGCGTCAGAGACTTTTGAAGACACAAATATCTGTGCATAATTATTATGCTCGATTTCCTTGTCTTGGAGTGCAGGAGGGAATTGAGCTTCTGAAAAGAGACTTTAATGCTCTATATCCGGGTGCTGAAGACATTTTCAACCGTTACAATTTCATTCGAGATCATCTCATCACTAGACTGGAGAAATGCACAACTGCTTCCCTGGCATATCTCAAGCTTATATAAAGACTTTACGAGGACTAATGCAGACTGGCAAAGATGCTAGTCTTTTTTACTTTCTGCTACACTTGTTTAGCCATAAACCAAGGCCACGAAAAAACAATCAGCCTGCTCAGGATGGTCAAGCACGGGGAGTAAACCGATTGGGAGGTCAAGAAAGATTGGACAATTTCATCATCCACGTTGATACTGCTGCACAAGTGATTCCTGCTCTAAATAGAAAAAGAGTAAAGCACCAGCAGGCTGGCACCTCGTTTCAACCAATCCCAATTTTTGTTGGACCATTGGCAGCTCCCACAGCTTTTTACGTGAGCATGAACAACGACATCGATGATCCTACAAAAAGTATCAACTTGAGTCTCCTCTTCATGCTATCGACTTGTGGTTTAAAGCTACATTCGCGTTAGGTTTGGAGTTTCCTAGTTCTGCGGGACAGTTGTGTTTGTTTATTCAAAAAGGTCTTTTTGGCATTCACAAAATTGAAGACAATTACAACGGAATAGTGGACTCTCTACTGGGGCAAATAAGAGCAGCTGCTCAAATCCCACAGTAGAATTACAAATCGATGATTACAAACGTTAAGACTGAGCTATAATTTTCCACAGATTTGCTATTATTTTTTTTCAATTTTATTTTTGTTATTTAAAAATGTTTTCTTGTGATATTTGTGACGTGACATATCCTTCTCATTCAGAGTTCTTCGCACATGTTCGGTTCATTCATTCCCACAGTTCTTCTTTCTCATGTGGAGCATCTGATTGCTATCGACGATACAAAACGATTGACACTTTACGACAACATGTGCGACGTGTACATTTAAAAGCTCCCACCAATCTTCCAATGAACGTGTACGATGTATTTCCGAACCCTGGACATGAAGTTATCGATATAATTCCAGACGATAATAATGAAAGTGATCACGACAAGTATGTGCCAATGGTTGTCGAGGAGGATGCACGTGATGAAAGAACAATAAATGTAGAAGTAAATAGTGTTGAGAGCCAAAGACAGTTCGCTATGAACAATTCCTTAATGTTTGCTGCGAAATTGTTCAATTTTAACGATCTTCCTCGTAAACGATCTCAGAACATCATCAATCTAACAGATGATCTTGTCGATAGTATCACTAAGAAAATAAAAACTGAAGTGTTAGACTCCATTAAAAAATCCCCTGACATTCAGACAGCCCATCATAATGTCGAACAAGTTTTCAATGATAATTTGAATATTTTCGCAGAATTTAAAACAGAGTATTCATCTTTTCGAGCTTTTCGAAGGCAACATACATTTGTAGAACCACAGCCTTTTTTATTAGGAGAACGAACTGATTACGAGAAACAAAATGAAGACGAAATACTACGAATGATACCGGTCACAGCTCAATTCATTCCTATTCGAGTAGTTTTTCAAAAATTCTTTGAGATTGGAAATATTTTACAAGCAACCCTAGATTATATTAATATTCTTAAAAATGAGAGTTTCATAATTTCTAATTTTATCCAAGGAAGACTGTGGAGGCAATTGAATGCTGAATGTGGAGAAAAAATCGTTTTACCACTATTTTTGTACTTTGATGACTACGAAAATAATAATCCTTTAGGTAGTCACCGAGGTATTTCGAAATGTGGTGCAGTATATATTTACATTGCATGTCTCCCTTCAGAATTGCAGGCAAAACTAGAAAATATTTTTTTATTCGTATTATTCAACAGTTTAGATCGAAAACATTTCACTAATACCATAATTTTCTCTCGAGTCCGCGACGAATTGGAGTTTTTAGAGAAAACCGGTCTCAGTTTTGAACTTCCAAGTGGAAAAATTCAAACCTATACTTCAAATTGTCCTTACTAATCGGTGATAATGCAGGCCTGCATGCTCTTCTTGGATTTGCGGAAAGCTTTAATCACAACAAATTTTGCAGATTTTGTCTGATGGATAAATCGAATATAAATGACGTTATCCATGAAAAGATGGTGATATTACGTGATGAGATCAATTACGAAGAAGATCTCGCCAAACAGAACAGTAAAATTACTGGAATTAATGACGTTTGTGTCTTTACTGGGGTATGTGGCTTTCATCCCATGATAAATCTCTCAGTTGATGGAGTACATGATATGCTTGAAGGTACTTATCGGTACGACTTAGGTCATACACTCCACTATTTTATTCGAATTAAAAAATATTTTACATTATATGAATTAAATCGAGAAACTAAAGCATTTTATTATGGGCCAGAAAAAAATAAACCCCCTCAGATTTCTGACAGTAACATGAAAGATAAGTGTATAATAATGACAGCTGCAGAAATGATAACATTTATTCGCTGTTTACCTTTAATTATTGGACATCTAATACCTACTAACGATGAAGTATGGGATTTACTGAAAAGAATGCGTGACGTAGTAGAAATTGTATTAGCGTATGATATTGATAAAGGAACTGCTGATGTATTACGTGTTTATGTTAGAGATTATCTTGGTTTATTAAGAAAACTTTTCCCTGGATCCCTCAAACCAAAGCATCACTTTTTGATCCACTACCCGAGAGTAATGTTGCTCTGTGGACCTTTGTGGAAAATATCAACAATACGATTTGAGGGAAAGCATCTCTCTCGTGAGGGTAAAATTACTTCACATGCTGCTATTAGTCGCCTGAATGTTTGTAAGACTATTGCTGTTAAAAATCAGTTAATGTTAAATTATAGGTTTATGGTAAACGAAATGAATAAAAACGTTATTTATGATAAGGATAGTGTTGAAATGATAGAACTTTTGTATTTGCCTGGGTTTGAGAATGTGCAAAATTTAATGCCTATTGATATGCAAGATCCTTTTATGCAAATATCAAAAGTGAAACATTTAGAGTATGAAGGAATCAAATTAGAAGAGAAATGTATCATCACGATACCTTCTGAAGATGATCTATTGTTCTATAAAGTACACCACATAATTTTTAAAAATATAGATAATTTTTTGTTAATTGTTAAGCACTTTTTAGATGTATCATACGATGATCACTTTCAGGCTTATCAGTTACTAGACCATGAATTTTCGTGGCAAGTCCTTGATGCATCAAGCATTGAAGGATGCATATGTTCTTATGGAATACGCGTTAGAGAAGATAAAATTATTATTAAAAAATGGATGTAACCGATTCAAAGATGTAACAATAAAAAATTACAATATGAAATTTTTGTCAATTGTCACATGCTTCTTTTCCCAGAAAAGGAAAGGAAAGGTAAATTTCTACACTCTCAGAACTATAAATTATTCCACATTGTATGTTAAAATTTTTACTTTACCATAATACAAATTCAACCTTATACTGGTAAAATTTCAGCTTTTACAGGAGATTTTTTGATGTGTATAGTATGGCATTATTTCCCTACAACACGCGAGACTTTTTCACTTTCCAGCAGTAGAATTTTTCTACTTCCGAGTAGAATTTTTCACGTTTTGTCACTTCGTTCCACCACTGCCATCTATCGTGGGATTTTTTCATCGACTTTCCCGGCAAAAATTCTACTTTTTTTCTCTCCGTGTAGACAGCAGAAAAGGAGTCGAAATGCAATCAGATAAGTTAATTTCTGAATTACTTCATTTAACCTCATTTTGATAACCTATAAAGAATACATATCTTTGTGGTCACTTCTTTTTTTCTTTCAGCATTGCATATGAGGACGGGACGAACTCTTTGAGGACTAAGCGGAATTAATCTTTCTACATATTGGAGAATCCAAGTCGTGGGAGAAGAACAAAAACATCGGAGTAACTACAATATCAGGGTAACTATAATACTTTATTTCTATTTTCTTCTCATCGGTGCTTGCCCTCTGCCTTCCTACTACAAGTTTCGATTTATATACTAAATTTTATTTTATTTTTAGTTCATCGCCTCCACTCCATCGCCTTCGACTTCTTCTACCCAGTGAGGATTTCTCACGAACCAATAGTGGGCGTTGTGATTATTCACTAATCCTTCGTTGTAGAATTTCGATTCATCTGTGAACAAAATCTTCTGACGAACGAGGGATCGTCCACTTGCCGTTCCAAAAACCAGTCGGAGTAGTTCATTCGTCGAGCTGGATCTGCTTTCTCCGGTGCATGTATGTACTTCATTTTAAAAGGATGAAAATTCTTTTCTATTTCTTATAGTCTTATTCTCTCTAGGAGAGCATCGATGTTCCACTTCTCTCGTATTCTTTCAGGTCTTTCTAAAATAATTATAGAAATCACACATATATAATTCAGCTCTGACAAGTACAATCTTATCGAGCTGTCTTATCGAGCTGTATCTTTCAATGTAATGATTCCAAAATGTTTCTATAACGTTTTGCAACTTTGTAAATTTATCGAGAAAGATATATTTTTAACATAGGGTAGTGTTCAAAAATATTGCAAAATATCGCAAGGATATCAGAAAAATTACTTGTAAGGACGTGTTTTATGGGATGTAATTTCTTAATTAAATATTTGTTAAGATAATTTAACATAAATCTCACTTTCGTAATTTCTGTCGCTTATGAGACTGCTGGATTGCCGTACCTTTGGTCCAATATTGAAAATCAATCTTCTCAAGGCTGAATACGACTTGGGCATGTTTCAGCGTACAATTAGCTAGATCCAGCTCGACGAATGAACTATTCTGACTGGTTTTTGTAACGGCAAGTGGACGATCCCTCGTTCGTCAGAAGATTTTGTTCACAGATGAATCGAAATTCTACAACGAGGGATTAGTAAATAATCACAACGCCCACTATTGGTCCGTGAGAAATCCTCACTGGGTAGAAGAAGTATGCAGCCGAAGGCGATGGAGTGGAGGCGATGAACTAAAAATAAAATAAAATTTAGTATATAAATCGAAACTTGTAGTAGGAAGGCAGAGGGCAAGCACCGATGAGAAAAAATAGAAATAAAGTATTATAGTTACCCCGATATTGTAGTTACTCCAATGTTTTTATTCTTCTCCCACGACTTGGATTCTTCAATATGTAGAAAGATTAATTCAGCTTAGTCCTCAAAGAATTCGTCCCGTCCTCATATGCAATGCTGAAAGAAAAAAAGAAGTGACCACAAAGATATGTATTCTTTATAGGTTATCAAAATGAGGTTAAATGAAGTAATTCAGAAATTAACTTATCTGATTGCATTTCGACTCCTTTTCTGCTGTCTATATTCGATGAATGACTACAGAAAAATAGCACGGTTTCTATTTATTAATAATAAAAACACAAACAGCTATCACATTTTTCGGAGCACCCATCACCTACACTAAAAGTTAGCCGATGTTTTTCAAATTGATACGTCTCTTTGGTTTGAGTCCGGGCTATCGGAGTTTGAGTCCAGGCTAACGAAATTACCATTAAATTACAGGAATCGTCGTAAACCTTTCACCACCTGCACAACAAATGGCTATATAGTTGATAAAGCAGGACCACTCAACAATACAATGAATGATGTATCTATAATGAAAACGTTATTATTATTGGCATCTGCCAATGGATTAAAGTCTATTTTGCAACATGGTGATTTCTGCTTTGTTGACCGAGGTTTTTGTGATGTTGTAGAGAATATGGAGAATCTATGAAATAAGGTTTTTATGCCCGCTCTTAAAGTAGTATGGTCACTCTTCAAAGTTATCGTTGAGTGTCCGTAAAAAAAAGTCATCAACAAACTATGATGTATAATTGAAAATTCTCTTTGTGAATTATAAAAGTTATGACCATAAGAATTACTCGATTATATTTTGATTATTTTTCACTTATTATTCAAATAATATGCCTCCTTTGACTAGCGTCTTTTTATGTGTGGCAACGCATATTATCAATGGGCTCGTGGCCTAGTAGGGAAAACCACGATACACTCAAACGTTTGAGTGTATCGTGGGGAAAAAGAGATTTGAAATGCATGTTTGAACCCACTCCACTGACGCTACGTAGCCGCATCTACTCGACACGCTATTTCCGAACACGGAGAAGCAGAAATTAGTTATAACTAAAGTATCAAACGGTCAATAATTTTTATCAATGGTTGTAAATTTTTGTTTTTTTCCCCGTTTTTTGGTATTTTTTGATATTTTAATCTTGGATCTTACATACAAACCCCGAGAAATGTGATTTGCCTATAAGACTGGGTTATTTCCTACTTGGTAATTAATTTTTATGAAACATACTAAACGGTCAATCTACCACAAATTGCACCAGGAGGTTTCTATTGATATTAACTTGCATACAAAATTATTTCATACTTTAATCTTGGAAATCGTTTCGTGACCATACTACTTTAAGGGTAGTCGTGCACAATTACCAACTGAAGAAGCCAATTTTTCACGGTGGGTTACGAAAGTAAGGTGGGTCATCGAGGCTATTCATGGAGCCATAGGCCAAAAATATCGACTATTGCATAACAAAGTAGATAACAAGTTATTACCTGTAGTAAAATCTTTGTGCCGAATTGCTGGATTTTTAAATAATAGTTTTGGAAAAAGGATAAATTCTGATCGTGAACTTGCCGACGAAATAGTTAATTATATGAAAGAGCGTAGAGTCCAGCAAAATACTTTGCAAACAGTGGTTGAAACGTAAAGCTTAAATCGCCGTAAAAAACCGTTCATGAAACTATCTTGCCTAACAGATTTTTCGGAACTTACTGAAGACGATCTCAATATACTACAGGGTGGGGCATATGAACCTGACAGTTTTTTATTGGCGTATACTGGCGAATGGTTTAGGTGACGTTGCGGAGGTTAAGGTAGTACCTCCACGAGATCGTTGAATTAAGAAATGGTTGAAATTTGACATATATGTTATTTAATGCATTATCCAAACATCTGTGTAATTTAAATAAGTTTGACCATCCCAAACCTGAGATATTTACACTTGAAGTTGGCTTGATTTACACGTAACAAATACATTATGATTTGTAAAACAGTGCGTCATTAATTCTACCGTCAAAACTAAAATTAAGAAGTTGATAAAAAACGAGGATTAGGTAGAGTATAGGATATCACGAATAATGTGAAAAAAATGAGAATGATTCACCATCTAGTTTCCAAGATATAACCATGAGAAGCCCTCACAATTTTGGTCGTATAGCATACCTATATCTGCTGGGGGGGGGGGGGGGCTGCAAGCGAACGAGTGCGTGGAGGGGGAACGGGACAGCGAGTCACGAGCGTCGCTCACACGCACACAGAAGAGTGCGTCATCTGTATATACAAGCTATTTCGTGTATTGGGGCAAAGCCCGGACAGTCCCGGCAAAATATTTACTGGCGATGGTAGATCAAAAACATAATATAGAATATATTTTACGGCAATAAATGATATCCATCGTATTATCTATTAGTACCGAGTCAATATTGCGTAGTTTTTAATTTTATTTACTACTAATTAAACCAATTATCAATATTTAAAACATGAACATGGCATGTAACTTTTGGTTGAAGTCGTCGCGGAGGAACTACCTTAAGGGAGGTGATAGCGTATCTGATGCCATTTCAGTAGCTATGGAGCAGTGGACCGATCAACATCGTGCGTTCGTAATTGAAACGTTTTTTAAGAACGATGAATCATTTATTACAACGCTGGTGCAGTTCTTTTGGATTATTAGCTGCCAATACCGAAAGTACTGTTTATTTACACAACCAAATAACTCAAAATGAGCTTCATCTGACATAAGCAGAAACTCCAGGGCATTTCTTTCATTCAAAATTGCATGCATCTGTTGAGCAAAATTTTAAAAACGTGTCAATTACGAACGCACGATGTTGCCCGGTCCACTGTTAACCTCCGCAACGTCACCTAAACCAGTCGCCAGTATAATACGCCAATCAAAAACTGTTAAGTTCCTATGCCCCACCCTGTATTTACAGGCACATATCAAATGTCACAAGCAGTATGTTATCTCGCGGAAATAATGGACGACGAGAACATTTTAAATATCGAATATTTAATGGACTTTGAAAGTATTATCAAAATTAAGGTTCGTTCACGCTATATAAATAGCAAGATGTACCAGTGTTATATTGAATATCGGCCAAGCAAGAATAGCTATCTCTCTCTCTCTCTCTCTCTCTCTCTCTCTCTCTCTCTCTCTCTCTCTCTCTCTCTCTCTACAAGGGTATCTTTGTATCCTACAAAAATTATGATAAAATTTTATTCTTAAATATTATTTTCTATAATTAAATTAATTAATGAACTTGATATAAGTAGATATTTTGAAAATATAAAGTAGAATTAAATTTATTCTATTAACTTTTATAAAATTATAAAAACAAATTTAAATTATATATATAAGTTAAATAGTTTAACATTTTTTAAATATTAATTTTGTAAATTAATGGTATTATAAATTTAATTTTAACTTAAAAATATATTTAATAGAAGGGTATCCTAAGATACACCTGTGACTGTGCTAATGGCAGTAGGACAGTAGGATGCTGTTCATATGTAGCTGCAATAATTTATTATTTATCACATGGCCGCTACAAGTCTAAAATCCAGCCGAAATATTGACAAATATATTTGACGTGACCACCTTATCTACCACTGTTGAGGAGAATAGTGACGATGACTAAAGTCATGACAGGTCCTGTGAATGGTGCTATGTAAATTATATAAATAACTTATTTTTTGTGCAACTTATGCTATATTATACACATATATCGGAGATCTTGTGTGAATAGGTACTTCAAAGTGTTAACTTTAAACCTACGTAAATGGTTTTTGCGTTGAATTGCGAAAATTTTTTTTGGTTTCAGATATGAGTGTTCCGATAAACGATAGTTAGAATTCTGAATATGGATCCTCACAGCTCACAATCAGTACGAGCCCGGTCCCGCTTCAGTTGGCCCAGTTGCAAAATTTTTCCGGTTATTGACACTCAATCAAGATAAATCTAAAGTTTATGTTAATATGCACGTTATTTATTAGTCGCCGGCAGTGGTCGAGTGGTCAAAGTGCTGGCCTCTCCAAGACTGCTTGGGCGATAGATCTAGGGTTCGAATCCCGGCTTGCGGAAAAATATTTTTTCCGAGATCCAGGGATCGAGCTAAGACCGGCTGTACTCGGCGTGGGGAAGGGAAGTTTCTGCATGGAGGACCCCCCCCCCCTCCCCCCAGGTTGGTGACAGAGAGAAGGGCCCCCCTCTGGTTGAAACACCTGTGGGAGGGCTAAGGAGCTTCTGCACGGAGGCCCTGTGCTCATCGGGGGTTGAGAGCGGAGGAGGGGACCCCTCTCTGTCTGAGTTGCCCCAGGTGTGGCTCGGACATAATGGTCCAGAAGGACTGAGTGCCGGTAAATGCCCAATACACAAAATACGTTATTTATTTTTCAACCAACATTTTTACAGAGCTTAAGACCTACTAGCAGTTTATTCATGTTACAATAACAGACTGCAAACAAAATGGAAAAGATATTGCAACGTCTTGAAAAATTCACCACTGGGTAACATCGCCTTCGTTTTCAATAACGGCCGCAATTCGTAATTAATTAATTAAATAACACAATTACACAAAAAAAGAAGTGGGGTATACATTTGATGCGATATATGTTATCTGTAGTAATTTTGCCTCCTGATCACGAATCCGGTGTCAAAATTTGGCCATCACGTCATATTTTTTTAATCTCAAAAAACCATCGAGAGATTATGATTTTCAAAAAGTTAATGGATTTAAATCAAATTCGGTATAGGGAGTTTTTTTGAGTCGCTGATCACGAATCTGAAGTCAGATTTCAAAAATTCAAGATGGCTGATCCAATATTGCGGACGAGATTTTCGAAAATCGACGGATTCGTGCCAAATTTGGTACAGGGGGGTTTTATGGGTCGCTGATTACGAATATGAAGTTATATTTGCAAATATTCAAAATTTTCGAAAATCTTGCCCACCATATTGTATCCGCCATCTTGAAATTTTGAAATCCGATTTCAGATTCGTGATCAGCGATCCAAAAAACTCCTCTATACCAAATTTGGCATGAATCCGTCGATTTTTTAAAATCTCGTCCGCCATATTGGATCTGCTATCTTAAATTGTTGAAATCCGACTTCAGATTCATGATCAGCGATCCAAAAAGTCCCCTATACAATCATTTATTTACTGTTTGATTAACCTTCAAGAGGAATTTCTATTTTTGTCCACACTTTCATATACCGGGGAACACTGTGCGACGGTGCCAAAATTCTTGTATCCCCACTGTAATAATTTTGGGCCATCACCCTCCGCTTACGCGTTTCGTCGAGAGATTCGCGAAAACGCGACGGGAAAAGAGGTATAAGAGCGACCCCTCAACGAGAAGCTGTACGTATATCTCGCAAATTTTCGTTTACCCCTGCTTCCCTTTTTAACCATTCCACCGATTTATCGAGTTACAACGACGTTGGTAGCTATACATATATCGTCATCAGAAGAGCGGCGCACGGAGAATAGGGTTGAAGTGCGGGCGAGGAGGAGAGGGCGAAACGCGAACGATTGGATTTCCTTCGGCCGGAGGGTCGACCGCTCTCGCGCGCCATAATTCAAAGTCGGTGGTGGTGCTCGCGCGCGCAGGCATCTTTATGCATCGGCAATCGGTGCCAAGCGTTCCACCCATTCTGGATCCGAAATACTTATTTACGGGGCGCAGAAGGTGCCACGAAGGGAATGGACGCATTTTCCCTCGCTCGACTACTGTCAATTCGGGGCTCGAATATTCGAGAATGTTCGAGCGAAGGGGGAAGGGGAGGGGGTTCCCTTCAATTCATTCTGAAACCGCGACGAGTAATGTCGAATCGTGCGACATTAGCGCGGAATTCGAGCGGGAACGTTTCCGGCTCTTTTCGCGGGTCATCCGTTCGTTCCTTCTACCTTGACGCGCGGTATGTATGTATGACGTGGGTTCAGAGGGGGATTGGCGTAATTTCTCGAATCCCATCGGCGATGTCTCGATTTAACCGTGGACATTACGGGCCGAAACCACCAACTCTGATTAAATTGTTAATTTCCGATTAGCTTAATTTAATCAAGCTCTTGCGTTCCACCAATTGTTAAACCATGATTAACCCTTATGTGCACACCCAACTTTTACCACATCGTTACACACCCGGGGTACCCGGGTGCCCACCACTGGTTTTTCTCGATTTCTGAATTTTCACATAAACGGAATCGTTTGGAATCAATTTACTTCATTAAATAAACATTAATAGAAACTATTTAAGCCATTTCCAAGTTCCCTAGCCCACTACAACTCCCATGAAAAGAAATAGAGGTAGGGTCTCCGAGCGCTACACAGGTAGCACGCGGTCAATTTTGCCCAAGAAGAACAAAACTATCGACAATGCACTCTGATGCTGCTGTGAATGACGATAGAAAGAGAAAACCTCACATGATCTCTTATTATAATAGATATAAAACTGATGTAGATATTATGGACCAAATGGTTACTCGATACATCATGCACAGGCGCACTCAGAGATGGCCGCTTGCTATGTTTTTCAATATCCTAGACGTAGGCGCTCTTGCTTCGTATATAATATATTATGAGAACAACAAGATGATTCGAAAGAAAAGTAATCAGCGACGTATACAGACTGTTCCCCTCTATACACGCCAGCGTAGCACATTGCATATCGGTTGGCGCTATCGAATCCAAGATGGTTCCCTAAAATTCGGTGACAATACCGACAGCCCAGACACGAACCAAATAGATATTTCAGTCCGAAAAACATCGGTCATCTCAATAGTGGTGAATGTGATAGACGCTCCGATAGATAGCTTGATAATCGTTTGGATTTTTTTTCGAATAATCAAGATAGTGAACAGAAGCAGTGCCATTTTTCTCTGGTTGCTTGTGCATAAAGAGCAGGAAAAGAGACATCAGTATCTCAGAAGAAGTGCCATCAGATAAGTTACTTCCTAACTCACCGTATTAACCTCATTTTGATAACGTATGAAGGACAAATATCTTTGTGGTTATCAAAATGAGGTTAAGACGGTCCGTTAGAAAGTAACTTATCTGATGGCACTTCTTCTGAGATTCTGATGTCTCCTTTCCTACTCTTTATGCACAAGCAACCAGAGAAAAATGACACTGCTTCCGTTCACTATTTTGATTATTCGAAAAAAAATCCAAACGATTATCAAGTTATCTTTCAGAGCGTCTGTCACATTCACCATTATTGAGATGACCGATGTTTTTCGGACCGAAACGTCTATTTGGTTCGTGTCTGGGCTGTCGGCATTGTCACCGAATTTTAGGGAACCATCTTGGATCCGATAGCGCCAACCGATATGCAATGTACTACGCTGGCGTGTATAGAGGGGAATAATCTGTATTCTCTTGCGTCAACTGGGCGAAGAACTAGGAAACCCTTTATTGAGGATCGTTCTGCGAATGGCCAAATAATGCGCAACTTCAACACGAAAATTGCGATTGAAAGCGTGATCGAGGCATAGGCTGGTCCTTCCACTATTCCTGAAAGGCAAGCTCAACCTCGAGACAGTACAGGCAGGAAGAAAATTATAGGTTCTTGTCATATATGCTACAAAGAAACGATCAAAAGACGCCGGAAAACACGAAAATCTTGTTCGGTTTGCGAGAAACCTGTTTGCGATGAGCATTGTTCATCGACAATCAGATGTATCGATTGCGCTGGAGGAATGTAAATATACTCTAATATACCTTGAAAATTATTGTAATTATTTATTCATTAACCCCTGTTACCTCAATGAAAGATTCATCGATGATATTAATTTATTCCCGACTCGAAATGCCATTTTTCATCTAGTGGGTACCCGGGTACCCGGGTGTGTCCGCTAAGCACATGAACTTCAACGCCGTTTATTTATATTTCAAAAAATTTGAAAAAAATTTACGATTGTGTTTTTATCTTCAAAAGGAGTCAAATAATGGGGATCTTGAGGCCCAGGCCGGTATTTCAATTTTTCTCCGAGTTATGGGCAAAAATATGACAAGGTGGACACCCGGGTATCCGGGTGTGCACATAAGGGTTAAAGTGAGATAATCGCCGTTGAACTTAATCGGCCATTTTTGGCCGGTTAGGAACTTAACCAGTGATTAATGTGGATCAACATAACCTCAAAGTCGAAGTTTCACTGCTGTGCAATACTATACCGGACATGAATTTATTTTACGACGATATTTTATCATCATCTGATGATGAAAATGGTATCGAAATTGATAGAAGGCCACATTTAATTAAGGAACGAATTAATTATTTCCAAACTTTGGATGATTTGGATTTCATTACGCGTTTTCGGTTATCGAAAGACAGTGTTGAAGCTTTGCTTCTGGAAATTGTACATAATTTGCAACACGCTACAGAAAGATAAATTACTTCTTAAATAATATATAATCTATTTTAAAATATCGCAACATTATCATATTACGTTAAAAATCGCGTAGAATTTTCTGTATCTTTACTAAATAAAGGGAGTGCACATTTCAGAAACCACGCTATTGCACCCAGAGTACAATTGCTTGCTCTCCGGTATTATGCAACTGGTTCCTTTTTAAATTCTGTTGGAGATTTCGGCAGCTCACTGAGCTCGGCTTGCAGCGCGTCAGTTGATCACGTCAAGTTTTCCTCCTACTCCATTACATGTAAACTTGCAAGTTCCGTTGATAAACCAATCAGAATCAACCAATCAGGGTATATGATTAGATAATGGGGGGTTACAAATTCATGGTGGAACGAATTGTGCAGTTAATCATGATTAAAACGCCGATTAAATATAATCGTGATTAGGTAATCAAGCATTTAATCAGAGTTGGTGGAATCGGCTCTAAGAGGCCGACATACCTCGCACAAAACTTGTCGCAATAGGGCTACGCTCATTTCGTAACGGGAAACAATGTCCATACCAAACTTAACACACTTTCAGACCAAATATCATTAAAGGTTTCTATAGTAATCAAATTATATATTTTTGCGTAAAAAAATCCATGCAGATCTTTTTATACAAAAATATATAATTTGGTTACTATAGAAACCTTTAATGATATTTGGTCTGAAAGTGTGTTAAGTTTGGTATGGACATTGTTTCCCGTTACGAAATGAGCGTAGCCCTATTACGACAAGTTTTGCATGCGTTTCGAGGAGGTATGTCGGCCTCTTAACAGCTTCTAAGTCGCCTCCGGGCGAGTTCCCGCTGCATCCACTGTTATACAATACGTGTACTGTGTACGCGCGCTGATGAAAAGTGTATGCATTCGCTACCTCCCCATACATCGTACGTGTTAGCTGATTTAGTATATACAGAGTGAGAGTATAAATTTACCTGCGACCATAACCGGTTTATTTCCATCATTTATCGTTTTACGAACAAATGTTTCAGACAAAAGTTGTTTGGTGAGGAGTGAGAAACAGGAGACGTGTAACAGATTTCTGATAACGTGCGATATTTACTAAATATGAAGGTAATTTAATTTTTCTTGAATGGAATTCGATATTTTTACCCATACACAGGTTGTACAGATCTCGTAGAAATTAACAAGAAAAATTTAAGGTGAACTCTCATCCGTTAAACGATTTGCGAGATATTGGCAATCAAAGTACAAGGATAAGTTATGTTGCACGCGACTATATTCTCTGGAATTACACTTATTAGTAACGCCCAACGTAATTTACTCTTGTTACTTTGGGGCCGTCCAGAAATAATGTCATACACATTTTCAAGATGCCCATTCTCCTCCTCGTCACGCACTTTCCATTACGCTTAACAAACAACGTCACGCTCTACTCGACTCCTTCTCGCCTCTTAACGGCGCGACATCATTTGTAGATGGCACTTTCGAGTGGTAATATCTCATAAATGGTTTAACAGATGGACATCTTACTTCACACCTTTTTTTCTTAGTCTTGACGAGCCCTACAATTTCTGTAAGATTAAAAATGTCGATTTTCATTTAAAAAAGTAAAGGTGACCTTCATATCACATAAGTTGTAGACATTATAAAACACGCATCCACTATAACCGTAGCCTTAGCCGAGTTCCCATGCTTACCTCCAACGCTATCTAATGGCTTACTCTCTGGTATGGCGAGAGGTGAACAAAGAAACTCATTATCTGCTATTGATTTATGCATTCAGCAGTGCACGCCGAGTTTTGGAATAGACCTGTGAACATTCGGTAGAGCTGACTCGTGCGTGGATGTACCTTATGGGAGGTTTCCCATTTCCATCGTTGGTCCGTACAATCGTAATGTCCAGGCGTATAATCGTACGACGCAGGTACTTGTATTAAATCTACTGGAATTGCGGTATCAGTGTCGATAGTAGGCGACAGGGATCGATCCTCTAGAATTGAATACCTTCACGCTCGGATGTACATTATTCACATGTATATAGGAATTTCTCTAATAACATTAAATTTCGTTCGGCGGTTAGTTTTAGAAAATTTTCAGTAGTAGGTACACCTTCATAAGTTTGTACACTTAGAGACTTATACGTTTAATATACATAATTCATTGTTTGTTTAACATACATACATTACTATAGTCTTTATGGATAATAATATTTTGCTCGTACAGGATCCAAACTTGAATCCGCAATCTAGTTGATATAACGTAGACGATTTCGTGGAAATATAGATGATGAGTGCCATCGTTGATTGGTCGTGGAGGGTAGTCCTGCTTAACGCCTCCTACTCACCATGGCCAATCAAGGATGACGCTCATCGTCTATCCTCCCATAAAACTGCATAGACTATATTTGCTATGTTATAGATCCAAGTCCAGACCCTCTGTACCTATACATTATAGGGTAAAGTGGGGCAAGTTCGGACATGGGGCACCTCCGAAAATTTCAAATTTACCGCCTAAACATGCTTTTTAAGGAGTGCCATCATGCAGAAACATTCAGTTTACAGTTCATCGTTGTGGGCAGTGTTGCTACGCCAAAGCTGTTTACTGGTGTCCGAAATATTAAAAAAAAAAACAATTCAAGTATCACCTCTTATAAGACTTGCTATCTTCCCAGTAAGGTCTCCCTTGCCCAGGTAGCACAACTAGGAAAGTTCAGCCGTTAGACATAAAAAATGATTCTATATGATACCTAGGACTGACCATGTTATAATGGCTCAAGATAAAACGGGCTAAAATATGATTATTCAGAGTGCACTAAAAGTACACTAGCACTATCCTTCTTTCTGACTAACTCAGGTAGCGCTAATTGTATTGTCAAGTAAGTAGGTATCAAAAATGCGTCTAGTACTATCGATTTTCTGATTCTTGCAAGTATAAGGGCACACACACAATAATTTATCTACATAACACCTATAACTGATCATATCAAAACTAACCAACCCAGAAGAGACTAAAAGGAGAATATCTTAAGCACGCTAGAAGTACACTAGCAGTATCCTTCTTTCTGACCAACTCAGGTAACGCAAATGGTATTGTCAAATAAGCAGGTATTAGAAATGCGTCTAGCACTATCCATTTTCTAATTTTTGCAAGTATAAGTGCACAATAATTTCTCTACCATAATACCTAATAACTGATCATATAAAAACTAACCAACATAAAATAGACTACAACGGATTTTTCAATTCTATACCTGGAAAACCTCATTTCTTTGAAGTATTGGTTTGCCGCTGTAGGTGTAACTAATTTCTTGATCATCGTGCTCAGATGATCACGAACAGGTTTAAATTAGAACTTGTGAGTATACTTCCAACTCTAATTTCGACCTGCTGGACCTCAGACAAAATTGAAACTCTATTTCCAGCCTCATTATTCTATATAACAGACGTTCTGATGAAAAGTCATTACAATTTATAAATAATCAGTTTCACAAATTCCAAAATTTGCTATATTATAACAAACCTATTATTAGATTTATAGAATTTTAACAGCTGAATATTATTGATAGTATTACAGAGAATAGTTTATACTTTATATGAGTACACAGTGTGTGTTATATGGAGAATATCAAAGTGAACTATTATCTCTCTCTTTCTTTGCTTTTAATTTATAATCACTTTTATAACCCCGATAGCAAAGCGTGCATTTGCACGCTAAAAACACGCAGTGACACTTAGTGGTATCACCGTAGTGTGTTCGTGAGACTCAGTGTTTAAACTTATTGTCAGTGTAGTCGTGGAGCCTTAACGACGTGCAAACACTTCGTAACCTTATTGTGAATGCACTTTCACAAAATTTTTAAATTAAAAAATATAAAAATTGATATAATAATGATGTTTCAAACAGTGCAAATGTACCGAATTATTCCATAAATAATGAATGATTAATTATCATAATCGTTTTGATAAAGCTACTGGTTTGAAAAAGAAAGTATCAAATTATTTTATAAAATTTAATGAGAAGAACCTTCGAGAGCAGTCACTGTCATGTTTGGTTTCTATATATGACTGGAGTTGTCCGACACCAATATTGAAGAGTCGGTGGCTCAATTGGTAGAGTGCGAAAGCATTCCTAGTTTTGAAGCAGCTCGTCCTAAAGACCGCAGGTTCAAGTCCCGGTAGGGTATGAAAAAAAAATTGACACCACTATGCGGGTTGGCAGTTAGTAGTCTAAAAGTTACCTAGTGCTAGGATACTTTTTGCGCGCCTGCAAAAGAATACTTTTTCCTACATCAGAGAGACACCTAAAAGTTACCTAGTGCTAGGATACTTCTTGCGTACTTGTGCATGATTACTACTTATATAGTAGAATTAAACCGCCTAATAATGCACTCTTTTTGAAAGCTCAAAAGGAAGTCACATCATGCATTTAAGTGATTCGCTACAACTAGTGTACTTTTAGGAAACTTTTATTACATCCTTATATGCTTTCTTCAACTAGTTTACTATAAATGATACTTATTCGGACATTGAGAGGAGAGATCTAGGCAAGATTTCAAAGTACACTTCTTGATCACAATATGGAAACTAGTTGTGCTGCCTGGGTGTTTTTGAAAGAATCAAGGTAAGCGTTATTACCATGATATAAACCCATAGCTATACATGCTTATCTAACCACATTTATTTATATCTGTTGCTAGTTTTATGAAAGTTATCTTATCAAGTATACCTTTGTTGTATGTGGGGCAAGTCCGGACAAATCATATGGGGCAGCATTAATGAAGAATACACAGTCAGTTTTATGAGAAAATCAATGAACGGTTTTCATTTTTCCGTCTTAAAAGATGAATCAACCATTTCGAGGCGAGGTGTGATTGCAAAATTTCATCTGCCAACCTCAATTGCTGGAACTTCTCGAACGGCATCATTTTTAAAATTTAACATTAACTTTTTTGGATACAATTTACAATAATACTAGAAAAATACTATAAATGTTTATACTCTTAAGTTTCTAAATAAAGAGGTACAAATAAGTAGTTGAAAAAATTACTTTAAAAAGGAGAGTGTCCGATTTTACCCCACCCTAGGGGCAGCTTCGGACAAATGTAACTTTTTAAAAGAGTAATAATTTTGTGAAAACTCTTTATAATATCTCACTAAGATTTTGGTTAAACCATTCGCATATACTTTTCACTGGTATTTTGGACAATTACGAACTTCTACTAAAGACGGAGATATAAGCACTTGAAAAAAAGCGTCCGAACCTGCCCCACTTTACCCTACAGTGTGTATTCGAGGGAGCTTGACATAGGCGATTTGCCGTAGTATATTCTAAATCATATGCTATTGGTTATCGACCCGAGGTTGCGATACGATTGGTTCGAATGACTCTCAGTGCCCAATAATAGGTTTTTAAAAAAATCTGTAAATCCTAATCGCCGGGCAGACGTAAATATGTGGTCACGCGGGAAATATCAAAGGGTATTGGTTAGAGTTAGTGCGTTCCGAAATTAGCGCATTGGTTACTATCATTAAAATGAGACGCGTAGTAATAGTCATCAAAAAGTAGAATATTTCAGTTTTAAAGACACAAATCGAAACCCAATAATTGTGTATCATTTCGTCAATTAAGAGATCCTTGGAGTCAGTGAGGAATTCTGATTTGTAGCCCGTTGCAGCCAATTTTCCTCTGGTTGCAAGAGTCCCACAAAGTTCCTCATTTTCCAATTAATGATGTTTACAGAAAATCATCACTAGCTAGTCTATAGACTGGACAATTTTCTTGACTACTTTCTCTGCAATTATCTTCTCTCGCGTAGTGAAATAATTTTTTTTCAAAATTTACGTATCATAGGTACGACTCGAATTAATAAAAATATTATTATCATAATAATATAGCTGTCGTCGTATGTCAGGTTGTCTGTTACCAGTAATTTTTTTATTTTCCGATTTCGTTACCGTTGCATGATGGTTATCTCTCTATTCTATAAAATAGTTTTTCGGATCGACGACCGACCGAACTATCCGAAACCCACCCCACCAATCGCCCACTGATGCATCGGTCCACCTATCGCCTACCACGGCATCCTCCCACCAACCGCGTCCCCCCCACCACACGTCGGCCGCCAATGGGATGCAGTATGCTATCGATCGTCGATCGGTGCGGAGCAAGCCAGTCGAGTAGAGGTCCGTCTACCCGTTTGGCCGGCGTTGCAAGCCAGTCGAACAGATCATTACATATCGTCGGCTTCACATGATTACCATGACGGAAAAAACTCTACGACAATTTATGTCGTATGGGGCGTCTGGGGACTCGCATACACGCTACGGTTCACCGTACGGTCGCGCTAGAAGGAACTGATTTTCGATCTTGCTCCGGTCGCCTGTGCAGGTCTGCCACCGCTCCCCATACACGCACCGGTCTGCCTGCACAGGTCTGCCACCGTACGGTGGACCGTACGGTAGACCGTAGCGTCTGTGGCCGGCATAAAAGAGCATACGGGGATCATGATATGGACCATCGATGACTGGTTTCTTTCTTTCGTCCTCAGTAGAAATCCGACACTGCGTCGCCTCATGAACGGTGGAATGGGGCACGGTCGAGAGCGTTGAGTGAAGCAGGGTGGAGAGCGCTAAAGTGTGTATTTCGTTACACGTCGCGCGATTTCACTACCCTCAGCAAAGAAGTTTCACTTTAAACACACAGTTTTCCTTCAAAATATTTCCCGTCCCCTGCAGCGCGTCGGTCACCAATCGGCTGTAGTATACTATCTATAAGAGTATGTAATATAAGCAGATTACTATACGGTAATTTTGTATTACATCATGGGTCACCCCATTTACCCCAGGGTATTTATACGGGGTATATAGCTAAGAGGGCTGAAGCAGGACGAGCCTCATTCTATTCAGAGTTAATAAACTGATTAATGACACCTACGATCCTCGTTTCTCGGAACTCACTCGACTGTCAACTCTTTGTCATTATAAGTATATGTAAGTAAGTACGTAAGTGTGTGTAAGTATGCGATAAATTTAATAGTGCTGGAATTATTGGTGCCTGTCAAATTTAACTGAAATGTATTAGCCATTATAATCATTGCTTCCGATTTTCTAAATTGAATGATACATTTTAAAACTATTAAATGAAAGAAATCACACGGTAGCGGCATGTAAATAATTAAATAGAATCGATTAAAATGTATTTTATTGGGATATTACGAGCTCACCTTAGATAAGTGCTATGATGTTCGACACTTCTATCGTACGCAACCTACGCCATATTTTTACGGTTGCTAGAGGAATGGGCTTAAGGATTTTCCATAGAAACGATCGCCGAGTACTGGTAAGTTGTTAGGACCAACATTACAGCATTCTCAAGTCGATAATCACTCACACATCACGAAATATTTCATAAATATTTATGAAATATTTCTAGAGAAATTTTCAATATTACAAGAATATGGAAGAAATCTTTATGCAATGTAGATATGTCCGCACCCTTGCACATATTGCTAGAATATTTCAGAGCAATATTTCCGCAATATTTCAAAATAATATGTCTACAACATCGGAAAGAAATGTGTTAAATATTGCAAAATAATTATATTATAGTATGTGGAAGACAGCAGTTATTATGTTGTAAATAACTATTATCGAAAAAAAAAACGAAAGAAATCTGATACCAGCTTGGGATCGAGTGATACATTCTTTATTCTAAGGCCGGCCGCACTTTGGAAACGAATTTGTATCGTACGGAAACGTACGATACTGGTCGTACGAACAGAGTGCGCACACCGAATATGTTTTTCTCCGTCAAATAGGCAGTACTCCGGTGATGTCGCATTCGTAAAGTCCTCTTTGGAACGCAATGAATCTATATCTTCAAGATAATTCTCTTCTAGCTCGGAGACTGCGGCAGCGTCGTCGCTATAATAGAATCATATGGGTGCGTGACATATATTTAAAAAGAGATGAATTCAGCGAATTTCATCATATTATGGAAAACTTATATAATGACCATATGCTGTTTCATGGTTATCTACGCATGAAGAAAGAAACTTTTGAATATATTCTAAACATTATACGACCTAACCTGACTAAATACAGTAACTTTCGCGACACAATATCACCTGAAGAACGATTAATTGTAACCTTGAGGTAAGGAAGAAAAAGATATACTTATTTTATATTTAGACCTCTATTCAAAGCAATACATATACAGGGTGTCCCGTCATGTAATGTCCATACTGAATTTACGTGTTCCTGGGGTCAATCTGGACCGAAAAGTCTTAATATACAAAGATCCCAAAAGATAAAATAATAGCAGTATGCAACACGACCATCCGTAACGACCATGAAATCCTTTTAAGCTCCACAACAACGATTTCTCAAAGAGCAACAATATGTGAGATGATTGGATTTTGTTTCAATTATTGTCTAATGAAAAATAAAGCTGCTTTACTTATTAGTGTTATTAGTATTCTTTTTTTTTTACTTACACACTGTGACTTGTAGACCCCTTGTGTATTAAGACTTTACGGTTCAGATTGACCACAGGAACACGTAAATTCAGTATGAACATTATATGACGGGACTCCCTGTATGAACCACAGTAACAATATCCAAAACCAAAATATCCAATGCGCACCGAATGGCACGGGTTCATACAATCTTCTACGTCCATTTCAACACACGAAAGTGTTTTAAAATCCCAACAAGAGTTCGGATTGTATTCGGACGACGGAACTACACGTAGGTACGTATACGTACGCCTAATTCGCACCTAGTCTGCGTACTCCCATAGTACACGGAAGATCGGGATCATTCGTGCGTATCCGTACGTGCTCGCACCAGTAAAATTTGTACGAAAACGCGTCCAGTGTGCGGCCGGCCAAGACGGTCAACCATTCAAGTCCTGCTCGCACTATTTGCTGCTTAACTTTATTAATCGGCCGGTGTCTTTTTTATCTGCTGAGCGCTCCTGTGTAAGGGATTGGATAGGTACATTTTATGTTCTGAAGGAGCAATGCGTTCGAATGATCAAATTTTTTAAACTTCTCTAAGCTGCTAACCATGCATGCATTGTTCATAATATAATATTCGGTCGCGTTTCACTAACGAGGAAACGTTTCGAGGCCGCCGCTTCCGATCTTGATGAAACTTCGTAAATTTAAAGATTATCGAAAAATAAGAGACCCCTATTTTTTTATAGCGGCCCAATTTTGGTTTAAGGGGGTGAAATGGACCCCTGAATTTTCACCCCCTTCGAGCTATCTCCGAAACGAAGCGAGATAGATGAAAACTTTCAATGTACGTTTTGTTTGGTTTTTTTAGTATAATAAAATCCCCTAAACAGATTTTGAAAAAAAGCATTATTTTTCAAAAAAAAAATTTTTTTATCTAATTTTTCGAAATTTCGGTTTAGTCATGTGGACAAAAATTTAGGAAATTTTATTACAAATTCAACCATGTATGACATGATATATTTCCCTCCTACAGTTTTGCAAATTTCTAACTTTTATGTCTGATAATGAGCGGGCTACCAATGGCAGTGACGGGATAGGTCGGGGGTTATTACTTCTATGTATTTTAATGCCACTTTTCTTTTATTTAATAAAGTTCAACTTCTATGGCTCATAATTATGACAATAATGGTATTCCGTGAAAAAATGTTTCATACAAAGTTGTTTCTTACACCAAGCACACGTAATAACGGCAATATCGCCACATATGTGGCATCGTGGTTCCGAGTCCTGTGCAAAACAAAATTCTACAGGATGTTCAAATTCAGGAGGTCTCCTGAATATATATCCACTCTTGAACCACGAATATTTAATAAAGTTAGTAAACCGTGGTGAAGAAAACTGATTATGAGTAAGAGATTGAAGTTTTAAAATATTATCTCTCGAATGAAGGTTAATATCGTAATTGAAAAGAGTTACAATATCTGAAAACCTCCTTACAAAATTCTTCCACATTCGAAAGCCGTATACGTCTAGCGGAATATTATCAAAATAAAATGGACAAAAATTGTTCAGAAATCTTATTAATAAATCCGACCGTTAATTTATTTATATTATTTTCTGTTTGTGTGTAAGTAACTAATAATTCACTCACAGGTTAGATAAAATTGTCTGAATTTTTATAGTTTTTTGTTGGAATCATTTTTTTCCTTACTTTTCTTCTTCGCGTACTGTTTCCTCCAGTACTCCTCACATTCTTGCAGCTCTCGTTCTACTTCGGCCATGGATGGTCCTGTTGTGCGGAATGTCAGATCCAGCGATTTCCCGGGAGACGGCAATGGTATGTGCCCATTTTTAAGATCCTCCACGATCTTCTCAAAAGTCGGTAACTCGTTTGAACCCATCACTTGAATGATAGACGCAGCCAATGAAACTGAAGCTCTTTGCTTCTCGGCCCTGTATATATACTCCTCGAAAATGCCGTAAACAACATTCCTGTTATTTGTAGGGTTGCCTTATATGGCCCCGGTGATGCGAAAGAGGGAGTTTAGTTCTTTGGACAAGCTTTATTATTAGTTGGCTCTGTGCCCATGTAAAAATATTTTCGTACGCGCTCTCGAGTTTCGTACGCGGACTCCGAGGATGATGGCCCCTTTTTGGGAAGTAGGACCTCCCACCCTCTCCAGTCTGTTTCGTTCTTGTGAGGCGACTTCATTATATATAAGGAAGCGAAAGAGAAAGCTTTTTAGTCTGAATATTCAGTTTCTATGGTGCACAGCAGTTCATATTATTATTATGGCAATTATAAATCCGATCAATGTGTTAACTCTATTGGTGGCCGTTTTCGGTGTACCAAATGGAAGAGAAACTCCAATGAATAGTGCAGAAGTGCAATTGAAAGATTTATTACAAAATATTATTATACGTAGCATGGAGGATTCATCATTTCGAGTCGAACATGAAAATAAATTGGAATTGGAAGATTCAATCGAGGATAGTGAAATGCACGCTGTTAATACTGACTGGCTGGAATCGGATGTCGAGGATGTTCCTCACGTAGAAACCTCTATACCTCCAGAACCATATCCCTGTACACCCGATGAAGAAGCGGTTAGCTTTGAATATAAACAAAGTGCCATAGATTACTGGAACAGTGGGAAGAAAAGACGTCGAAACGTAGCAGCAGTTCAACATCAGTTTAAAAAAGTGAAATCTGATAGACAATTACGAAGATGGGCTGCGCAAGTAGGACAGGGGGGTACTCAAAATGATAAATTAATACGCATAGCGAAATATACTTTTGATAAATTTGTAGAAGCTAGTAGATCGAAAATAATAGTACATGATGTAGACCTTAAACGATGGGCTTTACAAGCAAAAGAAGTAGAGAATCTTCCAACCTTCAAAGCAAGTCAAACATGGTTGAGGTCATTCAAGAAAGCATATAGAATTGTCTCTCGAAAGATCACAAAGTTTGTAACGAGAAAAAACGTTGAGGGTGAGGAAAGTTTGAAAGTACGAAGCCATGCCTTCGTAGAACAAGTGAAGCCACTCATTACACAATATGGACCACAAAATGTATTTAACTCTGATCAGAGTGGATTTAATTTAGAAATACATTCTGGCCGAACTTTAGCTACATCGGGGCAAAAAAAAAATTGAAGCTGTGGTACAATCAATATCTTCTACAACCCACAGCTATACTATACAACCCACCATATCTGCTGATGGAAAACTACTGTCGCCTCTTTATGTGGTATTAAAAGAGGCTAGTGGGCAATTGGGAGAACGAGTGCAACAAACCGTGTTTAGGCCGCCAAATGTATACTTCATGGCTTCCAAATCTGGGAAACTTACAACCGATCTCATGAAAACATGGCTGCAAGAAGTTTACTTCCCTAACACTGGATCTACAAGCGTCTTACTGCTGGACTCTTGGAGTGGACAATGTGAGCGAAGTGTTCGAGAAGCTACACCAGAAGACAAGACAATAATATTAATGACGATTCCACAAGGCACCACCGGACTGATTCAACCGCTAGACGTATACGGATTTCGAATGTGGAAGAATTTTGTAAGGAGGTTTTCAGATATTGTAACTCTTTTCAATTACGATATTAACCTTCATTCGAGAGATAATATTTTAAAACTTCAATCTCTTACTCATAATCAGTTTTCTTCACCACGGTTTACTAACTTTATTAAATATTCGTGGTTCAAGAGTGGATATATATTCAGGAGACCTCCTGAATTTGAACATCCTGTAGAATTTTGTTTTGCACAGGACTCGGAACCACGATGCCACATATGTGGCGATATTGCCGTTATTACGTGTGCTTGGTGTAAGAAACAACTTTGTATGAAACATTTTTTCACGGAATACCATTATTGTCATAATTATGAGCCATAGAAGTTGAACTTTATTAAATAAAAGAAAAGTGGCATTAAAATACATAGAAGTAATAACCCCCGACCTATCCCGTCACTGCCATTGGTAGCCCGCTCATTATCAGACATAAAAGTTAGAAATTTGCAAAACTGTAGGAGGGAAATATATCATGTCATACATGGTTGAATTTGTAATAAAATTTCCTAAATTTTCGTCCACATGACTAAACCGAAATTTCGAAAAATTAGATAAAAAAATTTTTTTTTTTGAAAAATAATGCTTTTTTTCAAAATCTGTTTAGGGGATTTTATTATACTAAAAAAACCAAACAAAACGTACATTGGAAGTTTTCATCTATCTCGCTTCGTTTCGGAGATAGCTCGAAGGGGGTGAAAATTCAGGGGTCCATTTCACCCCCTTAAACCAAAATTGGGCCGCTATAAAAAAATAGGGGTCTCTTATTTTTCGATAAACTTTAAATTTACGAAGTTTCATCAAGATCGGAAGCGGCGGCCTCGAAACGTTTCCTTGTAAGCGTTTTTCTGCAATTAATGACGGGAACCAGCGCATGAACTAGAGGGCTGCTGCTCCTCCTCCTCCTCCTCCTCCTCCTCCTCCTCCTCCTCCTCCTCCTCCTCCTCCTCCTCCTCCTCCTCCTCCTCCTCCTCCTCCTCCTCCTCCTCCTCCTCCTCCTCCTCCTCCTCCTCCTCCTCCTCCTCCTCCTCCTCCTCCTCCTCCTCCTCCTCCTCCTCCTCCTCCTCCTCCTCCTCCTCCTCCTCCTCCTCCTCCTCCTCCTCCTCCTCCTCCTCCTCCTCCTCCTCCTCCTCCTCCTCCTCCTCCTCCTCCTCCTCCTCCTCCTCCTCCTCCTCCTCCTCCTCCTCCTCCTCCTCCTCCTCCTCCTCCTCCTCCTCCTCCTCCTCCTCCTCCTCCTCCTCCTCCTCCTCCTCCTCCTCCTCCTCCTCCTCCTCCTCCTCCTCCTCCTCCTCCTCCTCCTCCTCCTCCTCCTCCTCCTCCTCCTCCTCCTCCTCCTCCTCCTCCTCCTCCTCCTCCTCCTCCTCCTCCTCCTCCTCCTCCTCCTCCTCCTCCTCCTCCTCCTCCTCCTCCTCCTCCTCCTCCTCCTCCTCCTCCTCCTCCTCCTCCTCCTCCTCCTCCTCCTCCTCCTCCTCCTCCTCCTCCTCCTCCTCCTCCTCCTCCTCCTCCTCCTCCTCCTCCTCCTCCTCCTCCTCCTCCTCCTCCTCCTCCTCCTCCTCCTCCTCCTCCTCCTCCTCCTCCTCCTCCTCCTCCTCCTCCTCCTCCTCCTCCTCCTCCTCCTCCTCCTCCTCCTCCTCCTCCTCCTCCTCCTCCTCCTCCTCCTCCTCCTCCTCCTCCTCCTCCTCCTCCTCCTCCTCCTCCTCCTCCTCCTCCTCCTCCTCCTCCTCCTCCTCCTCCTCCTCCTCCTCCTCCTCCTCCTCCTCCTCCTCCTCCTCCTCCTCCTCCTCCTCCTCCTCCTCCTCCTCCTCCTCCTCCTCCTCCTCCTCCTCCTCCTCCTCCTCCTCCTCCTCCTCCTCCTCCTCCTCCTCCTCCTCCTCCTCCTCCTCCTCCTCCTCCTCCTCCTCCTCCTCCTCCTCCTCCTCCTCCTCCTCCTCCTCCTCCTCCTCCTCCTCCTCCTCCTCCTCCTCCTCCTCCTCCTCCTCCTCCTCCTCCTCCTCCTCCTCCTCCTCCTCCTCCTCCTCCTCCTCCTCCTCCTCCTCCTCCTCCTCCTCCTCCTCCTCCTCCTCCTCCTCCTCCTCCTCCTCCTCCTCCTCCTCCTCCTCCTCCTCCTCCTCCTCCTCCTCCTCCTCCTCCTCCTCCTCCTCCTCCTCCTCCTCCTCCTCCTCCTCCTCCTCCTCCTCCTCCTCCTCCTCCTCCTCCTCCTCCTCCTCCTCCTCCTCCTCCTCCTCCTCCTCCTCCTCCTCCTCCTCCTCCTCCTCCTCCTCCTCCTCCTCCTCCTCCTCCTCCTCCTCCTCCTCCTCCTCCTCCTCCTCCTCCTCCTCCTCCTCCTCCTCCTCCTCCTCCTCCTCCTCCTCCTCCTCCTCCTCCTCCTCCTCCTCCTCCTCCTCCTCCTCCTCCTCCTCCTCCTCCTCCTCCTCCTCCTCCTCCTCCTCCTCCTCCTCCTCCTCCTCCTCCTCCTCCTCCTCCTCCTCCTCCTCCTCCTCCTCCTCCTCCTCCTCCCCCTCCTCCTCCCCCTCCTCCTCCCCCTCCCCCTCCCCCTCCCCCTCCTCCTCCCCCTCCCCCTCCCCCTCCCCCTCCCCCTCCTCCTCCCCCTCCTCCTCCCCCTCCCCCTCCCCCTCCCCCTCCCCCTCCCCCTCCCCCTCCCCCTCCCCCTCCCCCTCCCCTCCCCCTCCCCCTCCCCCTCCCCCTCCCCCTCCTCCTCGAACGTCGAACTAACTGGTTGACCTTTTCGCGTTGAACTCGAAAACTGAACTGCCCGTGGAGAGCTCTTTACGATATCAAGACGGGGAGCGACGAGGCTCCACGTCAGCGCGTTCTGATTGGTGTAAGGGTTCAACGTGGCAAGTAAATTATAACGTCCAACGCGTCGCAGGTAAACGTAAGCAAAAGAAACCGTTAGTTTCAGAAAAAAGGACCTTCTAATCGCGCACTGACAGCGAGGAAAACAATAATTTTGAATACTAACATCGGTTACTAACTTACTAACTGACTAACTTACGGTTTGTCGCAACACGATGGATTACAAAATATCATCATTTGCACCCCACAAAGCACGTTCTTGCAAGTAACTTTTCTGTAACATTCCTGCGATATTTCACAATATTCGTGAACACTACCGTATGTTAGAAATATATACTTCTCGATAAAAACGTTTCGGAATCATTATGTTGAAAAATCTCCTTGATAAGGTATAGTCCGATAAGATTGTACTTGTTTGGGCTGAATTATATAGGGTTTTCATAATTATTTTAGGAAGTTCTAGAAGAATATAGATGCAGCAAAATATCGATGCTCTGCTAGAAAGAGTAAGGAATAACCCTCGAACGAATATTCGGGCTATGGCAAGAAAGGTTAGAATCAGAGGTTAGCAAGTCTACGGTTCGGAGGATATTAAAGGATATTCATCCATTTAAAGTGACGTCCGTCCATGCACTCGAGACAGCAGATCCAGGTCGCCGAATAAACCAAAGCAGCAGGTTCTTGGAACAACAAGTGGATGATCCCTCGTTTGAAAGAAACCCCCTCGGGTTCGCATACGATATGTAACAAATTGTAAATAACACAAACAATTTAAAATATACTCAACTAACTAAACGTAGAAACTAAGATTATATTAATCTAAGTTAACCAATTCTAATAATGACAGAATTAAGAAAAATGATATATTTCCTCTTTCGTATTATACTACCAATTTATATACCGACCTGTCAAATGCAATGAATGCAACTGGTTGTGGTTGGAACAACAAGTGGATGATCCCTCGTTGGAAAGAAACCTCCTCGGGTTCGCAAACGATCTGTAACAAATTGAAAATTACACAATTATATGCAGCATTTCACTTTTAAACTATACCGAACTTACTCAGCGTAAAAATTAAGAACCAATTTATATACCGACCTGTCAAATGCAATGAATGCAACTGGTTCTTGTTGGAACAACAAGTGGATGATCCCTCGTTGGAGAGAAACCTCCTCGGGTTCGCAAACGATCTGTAACAAATTGTCAATTACATAATCATATGCTGCATTTCACTATTTAAAATATACCAAACTTACTCGAGCGTAGAAATTAAAAAACTATATCTGAGTTAATCAATTCTATTCTAATAATGACAGAATTATTAAAAATGATATATTTCCTCTTTCGTATTATCCTACGATATTCAGCACTTATCTGCCTAATCGGTATGAGTAATTTCTCATTGACCGTCGTTACACCGGAGACGAAGAAGAGATGAAATAGAAGTGAGGTACGTGTACACCTCAGGTTTGACAGGTCGGTGTGTAAATTGGAACTTGTGATAGTACGAAAGAGGAAATATATCGATAGAGAAAAATAGTGATAAAGTAATTACTTGATTATTGTGATCCAATTCCATTTCATCTCCTATTCTGCCACGGCTTGTATTGATGATTGAGAAGAAAAACCTTCGATTTTCCCGTGCTCGCTTGACCCTGAAAACAAAAAATAGAACGAACACAAAGATATTGTCCTTCCATTGAAAGTGAGGTTAAAGCTGTCAGATGGCAATTAAACTTATCTGTTGGCAATTCTTCTGAGACCGTCTCCTTTCCTGCTCCTTTCTTGATGCACAGGCAACTAGAGAAGAATACCACTGCATCCGTTCACTATCTCGATATGAAAAAAATCCAAACGATTATCAAGCTATCACATTCACCACTATTAAGATTCACTACTCCGATTACACTGAATTTTTACTTTTTATTAACAGGCGCGTCCGAGGATCGAAAAAATGCGAGGGAAATCGTTTCGCGAATGGAAATATTTTATTAATTTTGAAAAACAACTAAACATTCAAGGAATATATTCTCTCACACACTCTCACATACATTTGATGGCGTATGCGTGTGGCCGCATCTGTGTACACATTTCCGACCATGGCCGAATATCACCGAAGACAGGCGGAATTTTTGCGAGATTTTGACATATGTATATCGCCCAAGAAATCGGATTCTCGACTTTTGAGGCCCGAGGGGCGTGGCTTCGCGTTGCTAAGGAAAAATCTCTGTTAATATGTAACTTATAACATTTACTCTGGTCTCTATCGATAGAGAATAGTCGATTTATATGGCGTAACTAAGCATAGTTTTGGTTATAACCGTATATTTATTGAGAAAATTCGATGTTAAAATTGAGGGGTGAAGGGGGCAGACATTTTTCGTGTAAAGATACACGATAACTCGCGGCGACAGCGCTGGCGGCGTCGTTCTGACGACTTGAATGAACATGCCGCGAGACACTACCGTGGCTCTTGATCTTTTAAATTATTTTCTGGAGACCCTGTCGATCTCATTGGTGGATACGTCCACTTTCCTTAGTATCGATTATTACTTTCGAAGAAAATAAGTACAATAAAGAATTGGAACGTATAAGTAGACGTATAATTTTTGTCCGTCAATGAATTAATTCAAATCGCCTATAAGCCAAGTATTTCCTGTCTCTTAATTATCATACATACGAGTACTACATGATACGAAGAGATCGGAAAGACTGTGCTCTCATACGCATCCAACCACGGGTGACCGTCGACTGAACGACGACGCACAGTGCTCCCCGGTATATGGGAGAGTGGACAAAAATAGAAATTCCTCTTGACGGTTAATCAAACAGTAAATAAGTGATGGTTAAGGAGGTTTTTTGGGTCGTTGATCACGAATCTGAAGTCAGATTTCAAAAATTCAAGATGGCGGATACAATATGGCGGACGAGATTTTCGACAATCGACGAATTCATGCCAAATTTGGTATAGGGGGGTTTTTGGGTCGCTGATCACGAATATGGTTCATCATCATCATAAAGTTATCAGTCTTAAGACTGGTTTTTGATACCATTTTCCACCTTTTCCTATCCTCCGCTAATTTTTTCATTTCCCTGTATTTCGAGCAACCTACATCTTTAACGATTTGTGAGATGTAGTCTAACCGCGGCCTACCTACACCCCTCTTTGTTCCTGTTTCTGCTTCTAATATGTCCCTTAGCAGTCCCTCATGTCTTACTACATGGCCTATCATCTGGTCTCTTCTTTTCGTTATACTTTTCTAGAGTCGTCTGTTTTCCCCTACTTTTTTAAAGATCTCCTCATTTGTGATTTTGTCTGTCCATTTTACTTTTAGCATTCTCCTATAGCACCTTCTTCTGGTTCCTATAGAAGCTTCTTTTTCTGGTTAAAAGCCTGTTTCCCCTGCGCTATTCTTTGCTTGATGTCCTTTACGCTCCTTCCATCTGTCCTTATTTGGCTGCCTAAGTAGCGAAACTGTTGTACCTCTTCTACGTTTTCTTCCCCTATATTTATTGTACATTTATTTTGGCGTTTCTTCCTACTACATACTAAAACTTTCGTTTTTTTCTTATTGATTTTCATGTTGTATTTTTGTGTTAGGATATTTTTCATTTCGTTAAGTACCTTTTCTAGTTCTCCTTTGCTCGATGCTAATAGCGACTATATCGTCTGCGAACCGGAGCATGCTCACTATTTGTCCTTGAATTTTAATGCCTACGGTCGAGTTTTCTTTTAATTCGTTCATTGCTTCCTCTATATATAAGTTAAAGATTAGAGGCGACAGTGTGCATCCTTGCCGTACTCCTTTTCTAATTTTAGCTTTCCTAATTTCTTCTTCTACTCCTATCACTGCGACCTGGTTTTCATATAGATTGTGTATGATTCTTCTTTCTTTATATTTTATTCCTACCCTTTTTAGTATTTTGAACATTTTTTCCCACCTGACATTGTCAAATGCTTTCTCTAAGTCTACGAATCCCATGTAAATTGTGGCATTTTTTTCTACTGTTTTTTCTGCAATTAATCTTAACGCTATTATCGCTTCCCTCGTTCCCCTGTTCCTTCTAAATCCGAACTGATCTTCTGCTAAAGCTTCCTCGGCTTTTCGTTCCAATCTTCTTTGTATAATTTTTGCTAAGATTTCGATGCGTGCGGTATCAGGCTGATTGTACGAAAGTTTTCACATCTATCCGCGCCTACTTTTTTTGGAAGGGTAACTATTATGCTTTTCTTGAAATCTGTTGGCACTTTTCCTGTTTCATACATATGACTTACGAGTTTAAATAGTCTGTTTATTGCTTCTACCCCAGCAAACTTTAACATTTCTGCCTGTATTCCATCTACCCCAGGTGCTTTGTTGTTTTTCAATTCTTTAAGTGCTACTTCAAATTCTGATTTCATAATATTATCCCCTAGTTCGTCTTCATCTACGTCATGTTCTTCTTCCAATATGTTATTTAATTCTTCTCCGCTGTATAATTTTTCCAAGTATTCTTTCCATCTATTGGCCTTTTCTGCATTTTCTAGCAATAAGTCCCCATTTTCATTCCTGATATTTTTACTTTTCGGATTGTATTCTTGAAAATTTCTCCTTATTATTCTGAAGGCTGCCTCGGTCCTGCCTGATTTAATTTTCTCTTCAACTTCTTCGCATCTTTCTTCTATCCATGCCTCTTTAGCTTTCCTACATTTCCTAATTATCTCCCATTTCAGGGATTTGTATTTTCTAACGAATATGGTTATATTTCCAAAATTCAAAATAATAAACATTTAAATTTTGTTCTAAACTTCTTTGTTTGTTTGTTTATTTATTTCTTTTTACTTTAAAAAATACTTATGATTTGTTTGTTTGTAATGGGTTGATGGTAAGGGGGGGGGGGGCAAAGCCACCGCCAAAACCCCGCCTTGAACCCCGTCAACCTCGTATTTGACACTTAGTGACAAAAAATAGAATTCGTCATTCGGACGTTTCGCGCCCTCATAATGAAAATATCTATAGTTGAGCAGCCCTGAGCAAATAAAACGATATATAGGTATTAAGAGGAATGTACAAGCTTTAATAAAATACTGAACTAAAAAGGAGGTTTTTGGAACTTTTTAAGAAATAGTCTCCGCAATCGTACGTGTAAAAATATAAGAAATATAAGTTTTACGAATATTTTTTAAAATACTGTAGGATGAGACAGGTGAAGAGAGACACAAGATTGATGTGGAACGTATCTATTTCGATCGCATGAAAACTCGCGTCGTCGCAGCTTGGCGGACACCTCCGCCTCCGTCTCACGCCTCGCGCGTCGACTCTCTCGATCTCTCCCACTACCGCGCCTACCTCGCCGCGACTCGCGCGCTATTGCCGGTTTCCGTCGTTCGCTCTCCTGCGCTCTCTCGTTCGCATCCCGCGCGCGCTCGCCCGGCAACGCACCAAAGTTCTCGGGCCCTACACCCCCCCCCCCGCAACGACATTCGACCCCGAATGTCCTTGTTCCTCGCTATCTGCGCCATCTTCAGAGTCGTCGGTCTCTTCATCTCGAACCCAAAACTTCATGTGATCTGCGGCTGTTGAAGCTTGTGATGGTCCTTCGTGCTCCCCGACTTTGCGAACCGCGTACCGATCGTTGCGCAAGACCCTCGATACTTCGTAAGGTCCGAAGAACTTTGCTGCGAATTTTAACCCAGGTCCTTGCTGAATTCGTCGGATCGCAACCAAGTCTCCTTCGCGGTAATGTTTCGCTCCCTTCCTCTTCTTGTTATAGTCTCGTTGGTTTTCTTTCTGAATCTTCGTGATACTCTCCTTTGCTTGGAGTCGTAGTTCGTCGCGTTTTTCTTCAAAGGAAGTGACCCACTCACTCTCGATGAGATCACGAATATGCGGATCTTCGCGGATGCGTGTGTCCGATCCGAACAACAATCGAAACGGCGTCATCCTAATACTTCGATGGGGCGTGGTATTCAAATACAGCTGGGCCGTGTTCAAATATTTAAACCACTCTTCTGGCTTCGGTGCTGACAACTTTGTTAATAGTAGAATGAGCGTGCGATTTACGCGCTCCACCTGCCCGTTTGACCTTGGAATGCCCGTCGTCGTCAGTACGTGCTGAATCTTCTCGTGCTCACAAAAATCTCTGAAGTCCTGTGATGTGTGCTCGATCGGAGATGATTCTTATGAGATTTCCGAACGTTACGGTTTGTTTCTTCAGTCGATCTAACACCTCAGCTGTTATCATCGATTTAGTCGCATACAGCCACGTGAACTTTGAAAAGCTGTCGACCACAACAAAAAAACGTGTGGCCGCCACACGCGGAAGAAGTGAAACTTCGATATCAGTTTCTCTGAATTTGATTTCGGTGGTATTAGTTTCAATTGGCTCTATACAAGTCTTTTACAATGCTTCTTCGTAGAGCCAATTGAAACTAATACCACCGGAATCAAATCCAGAGAAACTGATATCGAAGTTTCACTTCTTCCGCGTGTGGCGGCCACACGTTTTGTGTTTTTTGTTGAATTCAATATGAATTTTTTTATGGGCACAAAATGTAGTGTAAGGAATATCATATTCACTGGATGTATTTTCACCGATATTGGATCCTCCAGGAACTTGAAAATCTATTACATTCTCCAGGGTTTGGGACTGGTGTTGATCTGCATTAGCAGATATAGCAATATTTGATTGTGTTAATTTAATTCTCTCTCTCCATTTTCGACTTCGTTCTGCATCAGTTTTAGGTAGTGTCTTCGTTATTGTTTTCTTTACACGGTGTCTGTCACGAAACTCTTTTGCCCGTTGTTTTCCTGTTTTTGCCATAATAATTTTAATATAACACACACGCGAAAGAATGTTCAGTGTTCATTGACGTTAACGAAATTGAAAGTTTATTTTACACGTTGCCTGTCACTGTACTCTTTTGACCGTTCTGTTGTTTTTTTTTGCAACAATAATTATAAATTAATACACACACACACACACACGAAAGAATGTACAGTAATGCATGGTGGTTACTCGAGAAAGGTCACGACTCCGATCGCAGACTACACGAGCTCCGTATACCCGGCCATTCGACGCGGTAAAATCCGGAAAACTGAAAATGTACAAACGAAATACAAACAACTCACAAGTAACTCTGCGCCCTCTCGTCTGGCTTCTCATGTCATCTTACGGATACGCCCAAAAAACGGTCCTAAACGTAAGATTTATGGTGAGACTAAACAGTCCTCTTAGTGGAGGTGCGACACTGCGCCGCCTCATAATACGAACAATAGCTTTCATCGCCCGAAGAAACCCTCTCGAGCAACACAAACCAGACGCCCTCTGCACAGTCTAAACAGCGATTGATTTTTGCGTCATTTTTCTTCAGGTTCAAGTTAATAACTATAATATGTGCGATATCAAGGGTAGATCTCCTCGAGGTCATAAATCCCGAAGGCACTACTGCGTGACACGAATAGTGACCGAAAACGTAGAGTGGTGGATTTAAACCGTATCGGTTAGTTGCAATGATTTAATACTGCACTCACACAATATTACTGGCGATTATATTGGATTCAAAGAGATACAGTAATTCCGTGATGTAGCCGTGGTTTACAATTAGATACACTGAGAGGTAGTTTTGAAGGAAATGTGTGGGACTGCGAACGCATTCGTAACCCCCATTCACCAAAACATATCTATCGCCTACCTCGCTGTTGCGACCGATGTACAGATGATATCTAGATTAGTGCGTTACTTAGGTTGCGATAATAGTGAGCCTCGTCGCGTGAATGATAGTCGCACGGCGGCCTGGCGCTCCAGCCTCACAAAATCGACACATGGCTTGCCTGGCAAAGGCGATATAGACTAAGAGCTAGTGACATTTTTCAGTGATTATTTAGTTAAGGCCTATTTTTTGAGAGAATGTTGTGGGGGGCACGTCTAAGTGCCATCCGTGAGGATTAACCTTGATAGCGGTATGGGAGGCTGGCGGAACGCCCCCAACCTGTAAAAAATAGTGCACAAAATTATTATTTAGTTAAGGCTCAAATTTCGTTTACTATTCATCTGGTAGCCACAATTATGAATATAAATTGGCGGATCGATTGGCCGGCATTAAAAGGGTGGCGGATCATCCTAAATACGTCGTGTGAACAATAAAATTTGTATTATTTAGTTAAGCTTCAATTTTTAATATGTTATTGAGGCAACTGTTTCAAGTGGAAATTTAAATTAGCGGAACGAAATATTGGCATTAACTACCTGGCGGAACGATTTAAACATCCATTGTGCGCGCCTCGATTTCGTGTTGTTTGCCGCAGATTTTTTTTATTAGGAATGCTTCTAATATATATAATGATTTTGTTTATTTTCTGGAATCTTTTTAGTAATAATGGTAATTTAGTTTCCCTGGAGTTAATATTTTAGCGCTCATTCAATATTGATAAAGAGCTTCAATATATCAATCAAACATCAGTCTTATGTTAGGACACTCAACATTTTATTTGTGATGTCAGATGTTTTAACAATTTTTAAAACGGATGAATGATATAATTTTTTTTAGAATACCCTTTTGGCATTTGACCGACGATATAGTGCTTTATACAAATATAACGAGGTGCGTGAAGTGAAAGAATATTTTTAACAGAAATTTTTTTAAAGTGAACTAATTTCTTAGAGTATTTATCGACTTACAAATATATGGTAGGTACTTCAGTAAGAAACTTGAATATTTACAAGAAGTTAGGTACACACACTCTACCAAATAGATACAACAAGTGACAAATTTATAAAGAATGTGACAATAAAAATGATTGAGGGTCACTTGATCGTCTCATTTTTAGTCCGATTGGCACGAAAGGCTTTCTCGATATTTTTAATTCAGCGCAGCTTTTAAGCTTGGCTATAGACGTGTTTACAATCCTATAAATTCAAATAAATATCTCAAAAATGAAGCCATAAATCAAAAATGTGCAAGGCAAATTACAACAGCAAAATTGAAGGACATAATAGACTTACATACCACCGGAGCATCATGACTTCTTCATATCTCTCACACAGTCAAAATGTAGATGAGCAGTACATTGTTTTGTAATTTATGTAGTTAAAAAATGTTCTCAATTGCAGAAATTTTGCTTTTGAAGTGTTGTGAAAATATATAAAATAAATTGAGTATTGTTTTTTCAATTTGAAGCATTTTAAATTATGTTGAATGGACTTGGGCTCTTGCACATTCTATAACGAATCTGGTTGTTAACTGTGAAAGTGGCTTAACTCCATTCTTTGTAAGAATGGAGGTAAGAAAACGCATTCAATTAATAATTGCCATTATTTGTATAGGAACTGTAAATTTAACTCCTTTAGATACACTTAAGCAGTATGATTCATTGGTATCCTATACGTATATTTTTAATTGCATTGGAACACAAACCCTTCAATATATTAATTTAAGTATAAATAAACTTAGGCCACTTTCAAAACTAACGGCTCAATAATGAATCGCTAGGTTGCGCCACAATGACATTAATTCAATTAACAAGTCCTACTAATTACAAATACAATACCTCGTATCGCCAATAAAATAAGGCTGTGGAGTGTTTCTATAAAGTCATTCTCCATGGAGATACGAGGTATTGTATTGACGCCATCGTATTTTCCTAAGTTTTTTCAGTGGTCTTATCAATTTTAGTACCTGATTGCTCTTGAGTCGATGGACCTGCAACATCCGTTACGGTGTCACTGGCTTGCAATCCAGATGCAACTTGGGCACATGACGCTGTTGTTTCTGTTGATGATGTAGATATTTCACTAGACACTGGCGGCGGGTCGTTCAATAATGAATCATCACTCAGATATTTCGAATTGAGAGACGTAAAATATTTATAACACTTCACGTGATAACCATGCACTTCATCGACTGTGACTGGGATAACTACGTCAGAATATTTAAATTTTAATTTTTCGCGTATGGAAAAGATTTTTCTACATTTCGCAAGGGATTCTGCCTCAAATAATATTACTTTGGACGTTTTTCTGCAACAAAATATACAAGAAGGCGAAGACGACATTGCTCGATCGCCGCGCGATCGAGTCTCTGGATGGTTTGCAATGGGTTATACTGAATTGACTCGGTGCAGGACCTCGGAACACGATACGATAGTTGATAATGCATTGAAGACGCGTTTGGCTGCGTCTTATATCATTGAAACGTAGCGGCATTTCGTCGACGGAGGGGATAGCGTCGCCGACGTAGAACAAAAGATGATGCTGGGTGTTAAGCGTAGATAGGCACCCCCTTATCTCACCACGAGTGACCTATATAAGCCGGCCTAAATACCTAGGGCGGCAGTTCTGCTTCGAGAGTCCTCCTCTTCACAATAAAACATACGTGCCATATTGTGACAGACTCCTAGAAATAGTGATAATATTGTACTTAGTAAAAGAGAAGAAATAAAGTAGCACTGACTATACTCAGGTATAGCCAGTGCCTCCCTTTTTAAAAAGTCAACTGAAACTATTTCCCCGTAACATTTTGGCGATCCTGCCAGGATAGTTCTCGCGATTTGTTAGAAAGTTATTCCTTGGTACGAGCTACTGTTTGAGAACTAGCCACGACCGGGACCCTGAACTTTCATAAATTCACATCGAGGCTATCCAATACGAACCCTGGGACGTCCTCCACAGCGAGACATCACCACTTGAAAGGAAGAAGATTTCAAAAACACAGCGGTAAGCATCCTACAAAATCGTGGAACCCAGCCCGCGAGCTCGGAACCTCGTCAATAAAAACCGACTGTGAACTTTTATGGCAACCAAGTTTGTAGCAACTTGCGAGGCATAAAAGTTATAAACTCGTCACACGCTGGCATTCGCGACGTATCGCGCACGGACAGAGATTCCAACGAGCGAAGAAACGGACAGTAGTGACACCGACGTAGTAGGAAGAATCCAGAATCCCTATTACACGGCACCCAACATGTCAAGAGCGACATCACCGTCAAGATCCATCAACGACAACATGGCGAGTACCATGCTCATATTAGAGAAACTAGAAGGATTATCGATGAAAATCGAGAGAATAGAAACAGGAGTAACGGAGCTAGGAATGGAGAACGAGAGAAGATCCAAAGAAATCAAGGACATTTGGAGACACTTGAAAATAGACATTACGGAAGATGAAGCACCACCATTGCCCACGGCACTGCCAGCATCGAATACCAGCAGACCCGCATCGATGCCTCAAGTACAGAGAAGAGAGAGGCAAGCTGGATGGTCGACGCCAGATTCGTCACCGGAACGAAGGCAAGATAGAGTCACGTCACAGGACGCTGAAACTCCTAAGAATGCGATCAAATACGTACGAGCACTTAAGGGACACGACGACGTAGGAGTAGAGGAATTTATCCGATCCTGCAAACGAGCATCCGGCACCTGCACGCGACCCGACCGACTCTTGGATCTTATCGTCAACGAAAAGATTACCGGAGAAGCCGAACGTAGTATCCGCGGTCTGGAGATAAACAGCTACCGCGACCTATTCCAAGCACTTAGGGATAATGTATCAGCAGCCACGTCATATGAACTGGCACGCAGTAAACTCATGTCCACCAAACAGCTAAACGAGAATGTTCGCAGCTATGATAAGCGTTTCATAGAACGCTACAACGACTTAAAATATACTATCCAGAACGAGGCGGACGAAGACACTTCCCGTACCGAGACACGGATTGCACTTAAGATAGAAGAAAGAAACGTCGTCAAGACATACATCGGAGGATTAAGAGACGAAATATGTATGGCAGTCAGAAACACGCACCCGAAAACGTTACGCGATGCGCGTATGGAAGCACTGGAGGTAGAAACCTTTTTACTTGAACGACGACGCAGTAATCCCGTCACGCGACCCCCACTTCAACCAACATCAAATCGGTTCCAACCAACGACAAGACGACCTAATTATTTATCCAGACCTTCAAGCGGAACTTGGCAGCAGCAGAACTCCAAACAGCACGTGGACCAGGTAGAAAAGAACTTCCAAAGAATGGAGAATAAACCGTTGTTCGATAGAATGAAATTATTCTGCACACATTGCAAGCAGAACGGACACTCAGAAAGCCGATGCTATAAGAAGCAAAATTTTCAGCAAAGCCAAACACAAAAGAGACCACCCCAGAGAGTGAACAACATTCAAGAAGAAATCTCGGAGGAAGTGGAGTACTACGAAGACCAGTACAAAACGACCGAATCCTCAGCACCGGAGGAAGACTATGGCACTGTATATGGAGACCAGGAGGAACCATCAGACCAGGACGATACCTCATCGACTCAGGAGCTTCAATAAATTTAATAAAGAAAAAAATGATTAAACCGGAGCACCTCCCAAAGGCCCAACCGAAGGAAAGGAAATTTACGATGGGTAACGAGGTTCATACCTCTACGCACGAGATACTCCTATGCCACCAGGGGTACCCGCAAGACTTCTCAATAATACCTGATGACTTCCCATTAGAGGAGGAAGCCCTAATCGGAAAACCCTTCCTGAACCAATACAATTTCGCGCTTACTAACGACACCCTCACCCTCAACGAATGCACGCATAAACTCCACGATACAGGATATTCGGTACCATCGAAGACTCATCAAGTACTCCATATCGCGACAACGCAGAAGAAAGGATGTACAATTATCTCAGGACACGATACCATACCCGAAGGGGTATACAGAGTAAAGAATCACAAGGTATACGTACCACTGCACAACCATGACGACAGAATACTGCACATAAAACAGGAGGATATTCATATGGAACCAGCAGTTGTAAAAACAATACAACCTCAAACACATGGAGATCTAGAAAGGATAAGGAAATTGATGGAAAACACTCGACTCACACACGTGGAAGAGCAGACGAAAGGCCCACTCGCCCAGATTATATCACGGTACAATGACATCTTCAATCTACCAGGCGACCCATTACCCTGCTCACCCGATACACAACACACGATCAGAGTCAAGGATAATAAACCCATCAATCACGCCAACTACCGACCACCTGAAATACATAAACAAGAAATAAGCAGACAAATGAGCGAAATGTTTGATAAAGGCATAATTAGGGAATCGAAGTCACCCTACAACTCACCTGTATGGGTAGTGCCTAAGAAAGCCGACGCATCCGGAAAGAAGAAATGGAGGATAGTAATAGACTTCAGGAAGTTAAACGAAAAAACGGATCAAGACGCTTACCCACTACCCGTGATCGACGACATTTTAGACCACTTAGGCAAAGCCAAGTACTTTTCGGCATTTGATCTAAGTTCAGGATTCCACCAAATACCAATGGAGGAAGAAAGCAAAAAGTACACAGCATTCTCTACACCAGACGGACACTTCGAATACAACCGTATGCCATTCGGATTAAAGAACGCACCTGCAACCTTCCAACGGATGATGGATACAGCATTGAGAGGACTAGTGGGGAAAACTTGTTTGGTGTATCTCGACGACATCGTAGTATTCGGAGCAACACTCAAACAACATCATGAGAATCTAGAAATCCTGTTTGAAAGATTGAGACAAGTTGGACTCAAACTCCAACCCGACAAGTGTGAGTACCTCAGACCAGAACTCGAGTACCTAGGCCATCTGATCACCAAGGACGGAGTAAAACCGAACCCCAAGAAGATTGAAGCAGTCAAAAACTTCAAGACACCGGCAACAGTGACAGAGGTAAAAGGATTCTTAGGACTCACAGGATATTACAGGAAATTCATCAAGGGATTTTCCACTATCAGCAAACCTTTAACAACTTTAACAAAAAAAGATACACCTTTCACCTGGAACGAAAAGGCAGAAAAGGCATTCAGAACACTGATTGACGCTTTATGCAAATCACCAGTACTGCGATATCCAGACTACTCAAAAAGGTTCACACTAACAACGGATGCATCGAATGTAGGACTCGGAGCGGTACTCTCTCAAGAAGGACACCCGTGTTGCTACATATCGAGAACCCTGAATAAAGCTGAACAAAACTACACCACCTCAGAACAGGAGCTACTAGCCATCGTTTGGGCAGTAAAAAGGCTCAGACAATACCTACTAGGACGAACCTTTGATATCAAAACAGATCACAAAGCTCTAGTATGGCTCTTTAATATCAAAGATCCCTCGTCGAGGTTAATGAGATGGAGACTGAAACTGGAGGAATACGATTTCCAAATCGAATATATGAAGGGAAAAGAAAACTGCGCAGCAGACGCCCTTTCAAGAATCTTCATCACCAGAGATGTATTACAAGAAGCACTCGACGGGATCAACCTAGAAACACCAGAAGAGACGATTGTCACACCGGAGCAGCTTTACGCGGATTACACCGTATGGTGCCTCGTGGGAGACCACGCAAACCAAATAAAAACTTTGCTCAACACAAATAAGGGTACGTGGATTAACGTCAGAAAACACACCGATAATGATGATGAGTCAGGATCAGTGGAATTGGGGCCCTACGACGAGAAAAAAATGGCTAAACGAAATCTATTTAGGAGTAGAATTCTTTAAAGAATCTAAACGGGAACCACGGTTCGTATTCTCGGATGCAACTCTATCGGCATACGAACTAGAAACTCTCACCGATATGCTAAACTTCCTGGCTAATAGAGACAAATCGACGATACGAGTTTGCCGCAAATCCAAGGAGTTAACAGACGAGGAAAAGAAAGCAATACTCCATGAAAATCACGGAGGACTGTTAACACATCACCTAGGAGAAAACCGATCCATAGCAAGACTCAGGGAAAAGTATGAATGGAGAGGAATGGAACAGGAAATGATACAATTTATTCAAAACTGTACCACCTGCCAACAAGCGAAACTTACCCGCATTCGACCGAAAGCACCAGCGGTCCTCACAGACACACCACGAGAAGCCAACGAGAAGATAGCCATGGATATTTTTGGTCCCCTACCGAAAACTACGAAGGGACACCGGTTCCTATTGACCATTCAGGACACTCTCACCAAATACTTGATAATGGTACCTCTAAAACAAACCACCTCGGAAGATATTGCCAATGCTCTTATCCAACATTATATCTATACGTTCGGAACACCCAAGAACATCCTCACCGACCAAGGACAAAACTTCTTATCTAATGTCATGCAAGAGTTTGAACGAAGCCTAGGGATAACACCTATTAAGACCACGGCCTATCATCCACAATCCAACGGGGGTTTGGAAAGAACGCATGCTGTCATAAAAGACCTAATTAGAACGTCACTCACCACCGAGGAGAGAAACCAGCGTTGGGATGAGAATATTCAAACCATCGGTTTCGCCTATAACACTTCTCTTCACGAAGGACACGGACACACGCCCTTCGAGTTGACCTTCGGGCGAAAAGCGCGACTACCATCTTCAATCGACTCCACGAATAACCTCACGTACAATGAGTTACTAGAAAAGTGGAAGAAACGGCATAATGAAACCCTCGAAAGAGCCCGAAGCAGACTTATCAAAGCCAAGGAAAAGGCGAAGGAACGACACGACAGAAACATCTGTAGGACGCAACCCATTTACCGAGTTGGAGAGGAAGTGTGGTTAACGGATGGAACACGGAGGAGAAAACTCGACAATGATTGGGATGGACCATATAAAATCACTAGCCTGTTCGATAATAATAACCTAGAAATCGACAAGGACGGTCAGGTAACCAGAGTCCACATTGATAGAACCCAACCTTGTTACAGACATGAGACGGCTTCTGATCATATGGATGATGACGATGATAACGCCACACCGGGTACTAGCAGCCGTGACGATACAGCCCCTAAATGATACTACGTTCTTCCTCGAAGACCTCGGAAAAACGAAGCTGTACCACACTACATGGAGAATCATCGGCAATGTCAACTTCGACGATCTTAAAATGAGATACGCACAACTGTGGAAGATGAACGGAGACGCGGCAGACGCCTGCAAAACAAACTGCCATGAGGGCACCGAAATAGCACTCATGCGCACCCGATTGACACGCACCTACAACAACCTCCAGCTACTAGACCACCTTACCGATGGAAGACGCACCAAAAGAGAACTACTCAACATAGTGGGGACTATATCAAAAACGCTATTCGGTACACTATCCAACGATGACTTAGACCACATCAACACGGAAATCGACAAGCTCTACGATACAACGAACACGTTAGGGCAAGGCATTTCCAACCAAACTAAAATAATTAAAATTCTAGTAAACAACGCCAGGCATGATATAGACGCATTAGGTAAACAAGGAGAATCCTACCTAAAATTAGTAGATAAGGCCACAAGTAGAATTAATAATAATTCCATGGATATCCACATCGCCAACCACTTAGCGATTAGCGGATTTCTACTAGCCGATCTTTCGGAGGATACGAATACAATCTTAAACGCAATTAGTGATGCCAAGTACGGAATAGTCCACCCACAAGTATTCGCTCCGTCGAGCCTTGTCGATGGACTAAAAGCTCTTGAAAAACATAACAACATGCCATACAGCATGGAAAGCAACATTCAAAATTACCATGATATTATTAGCATGTCTAAAGTTAATATAGCCCTCTCGAAAAATCGACTAACCTATATAATTGATGTACCAGTATGGGAACAGGATACATTCGAAGCTAAACACGTGATCCCTATACCCAGAAAGCAAGCAGGAGTCTTTACTGCAATCATTCCGGAATCTCAATATATACTCGTTAACCAAGCCCACAGCACGTATGTACCCACTACTGACGGAGATCTAAAAAATTGCCTGCATTCAAGGGACTTAAGAGTTTGTAAGATGCAGCAGCCCTCCTTCCTACTAGCCGAAACGGAGTCCTGCGATACACAAATACTTAATAGAAAAATCAAAGCCATGACACATCCCAAATGTAAGACAGCACTATTTTCAATTCAAGAACTTACGTACATACAACTCAAAGGCGACCAGGGATACCTAATATTCCCTCAAGGAGAACAATATTTAGACGTACTATGCGGAAACAAAGTCGAAATGACAAAGGTTAACGTACCCAGTTGGATAAAATCAGACGCAGACTGTACTATCAACACGAACGGAGCTATACTGAAACTAGCCCCTACGAAGAATGTCACATTAAACCTACAGTTCCATAAAAATTACACGATCTCAATTAACGATTCCGACTTAGCATTAGCAAAAGACTTGCTTACACCAGTACAACACCACCTGGACACCGACGAACTCCGAGGACTAGAATTAAATCTAGACGACATACAAAATAAAATCGATCTTACCAAACGACGACATAGAACTAAGACATGGACAGACAACGCCGCTAGCGTACTTACATATATTGGATATAGTGCGATAGCCATTATACTACTATGGATAATTAACAAACTAGGAATTTTTGATTGTATAAAGAATCTATCACCGTGTAAATTATGTATCAACATAGCCTGTAACAAATTTACTAACCAACCTCGAGGGAGTGACTACCGGGTGGAGTACCGACCCACCGTTGAGAGAGAACCCACTGCGCCGCCACCGACTTACGCCCAGTCCGCGGATCCGTTAATCCGACCGGTTAAAGGAGTAAGAGTTCGCAAGTAAGAACTTCCAGGAGGAAGTTCAATCTACTCCGGGGAGTGTTAAGCGTAGATAGGCACCCCCTTATCTCACCACGAGTGACCTATATAAGCCGGCCTAAATACCTAGGGCGGCAGTTCTGCTTCGAGAGTCCTCCTCTTGACAATACAACATACGTGCCATATTGTGACAGACTCCTAGAAATAGTGATAATATTGTACTTAGTAAAAGAGAAGAAATAAAGTAGCACTGACTATACTCAGGTATAGCCAGTGCCTCCCTTTTTAAAAAGTCAACTGAAACTATTTCCCCGTAACACTGGGGATTTCCCGAGGTCCGTGTCCAAAGGAAGAAAATTACGTTGTAAACAATTTCCCGAGCTACGCATTCACGATTAAGGATGCCGGATATTTTCTCGACCGTGACGATGCGTCAGGCTATCTTGGACCGTGAATTAACACCCTAGTACCTGGATAAGCCAGGCATTGGGGATTCCCGATCGACCATCGACTGAATTCGACATTCCTCCCCTTCAGCTGGCTCGGTATTACACGTTCGCCGAAATATACCGCTTCGTTGAGGCAAGATTAGCTATAGGTTGGCGGGGTATTTTCGATCATGATATTATCAAACGGTACGAACCGATTAAAACATCTGACATCACAATAGTTATTTTCGTTATGAGGGCGTGAAGCGCCGTTTTTAACAAGTGTGAAGTTTGCCACACGAGCGAAGCGAGTACGGCAATCACACTCGTTAAAACGGCGCGAAACAACCGAATAACGAATTCTATTTTTTGTAAAACCGGCCCTAAGTGTCAAATACGAGATTGACGATTTCACGCACTGCGCAGGTTATTTCACGCACTGCGCAACTTTTCACGAATTTATGTGTGAAAGATGATTTCACATGCGTCGAGGACGCCCATGAAACCGAGTATTTGACACTGAGTGACAAAAATAACATTTGGGTGTCTTAAAGCCGTGAATCGACTTTGCGAGGCTGTCTCGCGAGGCCGGTGATTCTTATAGATTTATGTACGCTAAAAACGGATCTGACTATCGTCGGTCGGTCAAATGCCAAAAGGGTATTCTAAAAAAATTATATCATTCATCCATTTAAAATATTGTTAAAACATCTGACATCACAAATAAAATGTTGAGTGTCCTAACATAAGACTGATGTTTGATTGATATATTGAAGCTCTTTATCAATATTGAATGAGCGCTAAAATATTAACTCCAGGGAAACTAAATTACCATTATTACTAAAAAGATTCCAGAAAATAAACAAAATCATTATCTATATTAGAAGCATTCCTAATATAACAAATTCTGCGCCAAACAGCACGAAATCGAGGCGCGCACAATGGATGTTTAAACCGTTCCGCCAGGTAGTTAATGACAATATTTCGTTCCGCCAATTTAAATTTGCACTTGAAACAGTTGCCTCAGTAACATATTAAAAATTGAGGCTTAACTAAATAATAAAAATTTTATTGTTCACACGACGTATTTAGGATGATCCGCCACCCTTTTAATGCCGGCCAATCGATCCGCCAATTTATATTCATAATTGTGGACTACCAGATGAATAGTAAACAAAATTTCAGCCTTAACTAAATAATAGTTTTGTGCACTATTTTTTACAAGTTGGGGGCGTTCCGCCAGCCTCCCATACCGCTATCAAGGTTAATCCTCACGGATGGCACTTAGACATGCCCCCCACAACATTCTCTCAAAAAATAGGCCTTAACTAAATAATCACTGAAAAATGTCACTAGCTCTTAGTCTAATAGTCTACATACGGTAGAAAGCGCTGGAATGGGGCAGAGTTGAGAGCGGTGTATTGGGGCAGGGTCGAGAGCGCTGTAGAGTGAGTCACGGTCGGAAGCGCTGGAGTGTGTGGGTTTCGTTACGGACCTCGTTTCAGAGGCGCGCGATTTTAGTACCCTCAGCATAAAAGTTTCACTTCAATATGTTTATGCTGTCGGTTTTTGACGATGCTCAAAGGCGCCTCGTCCCAAACTGCTCGCTTCGTGTAGACACTAAATTACTTGGCTCATGCTCGGCAAACGGTATATTTCGACGAAAGCGGCAAATGCGCTTGCAGTCCCGCACCTTTCCCGGAAATTTTAATCGATACCGCTATATACGTGGAATACTAAATCCGTCTTGTAAATTAGAGAATGATGAATTCAATAGATGACCGATCGGGGAGACCTAATCCCTGACTCGTAAAGCGATTGTTATATAGTGCTTTCATCCACCATCGAGGCTTTTATCGTTTTCGTTGTTTTCGTTTCTCCAAAATACGACTAATTATAATAATTATTGCAGTAGCTGCAACACCTACGTGCGATGCCATGTTGCCTTACAATACACGAGGTAGCAGTTCGCAAAGGCAAGCGCCTCGCGTTGGATCGCCCTGCCTCGTGAAGCTGCCGCGGTTCGTTTGTCTACATATTCCGAGGCAAAGATGTCTCGAGGCTGCCTCGTGCGGCAGCTACGCGAGCCAGCCTCGCAAAGTCGATACGCACCTTTATAGAGGAAACCACCAGCGCAACTTTCTTCCCCCTTGTACTAACTCGAGTAGTACAGTCGGGGAAAAATATACGAGTACTCGAATCGACTTCCATACACCGGAAACCTAGGACGCGTTTCTTAAGACTCGGTGTTCATATACAGGGTGTTCACTCCCAGGCTCCGACAGTAGGTGGAGCATATTTCGAAATTAATGCATACATGAACCAATAGCGGCTCGGTTAGCTTTCCTATTATTAATTAACAGATGGCTGTAGTGACAGCAAGGGAGGCTAACCGAGCCGCTATTGGTTCGTATATGCGGACGAATTCGAAGTATTGGGCTCGTACACGGCTACCGTCATGCGTTCTAGTGGCAAAAGTTCGAGTTAAAATCATTACATTTTCTGTGCAGCGTATACGAAGAGCTCAGATTTCATGAACATTATCGTGAAATACGCGTCAAAATTGCACTTTCCATTATGCCAAAATCAAGTCAATCCTATTCTGTGTTAAGACGTATAAGTCGCTCTGAGAAAGCGCGAAATTTGAGCTTACAAATAAAAAGTTTATTTGTAAGAAAGTGAGAAACGTAAGAAGTGAATTCAAGTAATAAGAACATTTAAGTAGAGGAAGAAAACCAAACCCGACATACCACTTTGTTTTTTGGCCAAAACTCAGCCGAAAATTAGTCAAATTTGAAAAACTGCGTACCAGCGTGTAGGTAGGACACTTACCTTTAAAAAATCAGCATTAGTTTAAAAGAGAGATATTGTACCTACATTGAAAAAAATGAAAAAATTGCAAATCAAGTCAAAAATAGCTCCTGAGCAAAAGGGTACCAAACCCGACGTAGGGGAGACTGGGGAGGATTGAGACAAAAATTATATCTTAATGTTTATAATAGCTCCAATAAATAATTTAAGGATTATACATGTGGGTATCGAATGAGGTGCCTTTTAGTTACACGTTCCATATTTTTTCGTATTTCCAAAATAAGACTTTATTTATTTACAAAGATTTTAACAATATGGCGTAGATTGTCTCAAGGCTCCCTAGTATAGGGAGAGTTGAGACGACCAATAGGATGCATTGAGACACTTGTTTACAATAACGCAAACTATAGCAAAAAATCAAGATTTATATTTAAATACATGATTCAGTCAACGTACATTATTATAATAATTAAAGTCTAACCCAAATGTCAAAGTAGATTTTATTCTTTCGGTCCCACCTACATTTTTTGTTTTTAAAGTTTTTAAAAAAGTTTTTTAAAACCCGTCTTTTATTTTTAATATAAAATTAGGAAACAGGAAGACTTGAGACAGTCTCAGAGCTCCCCATAATCAATTTCTCAAGTCTCCCTAAGTGTAATTTTACAACAAAACACTTCCCAAAATTTTTATATAGCATCTTATCCACTTGACCACTACATGTTTAATTCAAAACTTACCTATTGTCAATATACTTGGAGAACTATTTCGATTTTGCACCTTTCCTTTCATCAAGCAACCACGAAGTCAACAAAAAAATGTTAGTTTGAGCTACAATTTGACATGTCCTCTCAAAACAATGGTTCCTACACAACTAATGTCGTTCCGGCAGTATAGTAGTGATGTAGTTGATCAAAGAGTTAAACTTGTAAACAGCAGATATCGCTACTTAACATATTATATGAATTAAAGACCATGTCTCATCTCTCCCTTGTCTCAAACCTCCCTGCTCTCCCCTACCTGGTTTAAGTAAAGTTTAAAACTAAAAATCTCAGTTCTAAATTTTTTTTAACACTGTAACGCGTTTCTATCATCAATAACTATTATTTAAATATGTTTTCGAGGGAAAATAAATTAAAAAAGCAAACATTTACGCTGAAAAGTTAAAAAAAACAAATTTATTCCAAAATTATCAAAGCAAAAAATATAACCTTCGTAGAAGGCATCTGTGAAAAAAACGGCCGAATCAGCCTCAAATAATCATAATGCCCATAAAGTTTTCAAAACTACAACAAAAGAGCTGGTATGTCGGGTTAGGCAACTTCGGTACTTGAACTTTGTTTCCTCATAATGAACGAAAGAATGATGTTAGAAATAAAGCTGTACTAATTTTTTCTATCTTATATGTTTCTGAATAACATCAAAATACAAAAAAAACTACTCACCACTAGTTATTCGTGCCTACAGCCGCCCGTTTTCACACATTCAAAAATGTTGACGTTTGTAAATCTGTAACTTTTGAGATTATCGGCGCACATCTACGAAAACAAACGCCAGGGGCAATGTTACTGTACAGACAAGCTATCTATGGATCGAAACGACTAAGTTTACGTAGTTGGTGGTAAAGTGCAGCACCACATAGTCGAAATAATAATGATGTGTCGGGTTTGGGGGACTATGTCAGGTTTGGTTCCTCTCCTCTAAGTATATAAAAGCAAGAGTTGAACGAAGTACTCATAACAATACACATTAGTTCTCTCGACAAAATTGTTTCTAACATTGTGTGACTAAATTTTTGCACCATTTTTCTATGTTGTCAAGCCTTTTACTACACCATAATCTTCAAACTTCTGACATTTTCAATTTCATATTTTAGTCGATGAGATACTAATTGGGAACCAGCTAAACGAGCACTGATATGCAGCCAGCACTTTGTAAAGAATAAAAGTCGGAACATCCTCTACATTCATCATACATACCGAGTATATTTCCTGGAGTAACTAGTCGTTCAACTTCAGAATCATCTGCTAGATTCCATCGGTTACAGAAGAGGAACGCAATTAAAGATAGGAAGGGAAATCCTACTGAAATCAATACTCTCCAAAAAAGATTTGAAATCAATTAAGATCGCCATGTTTAAGATTTATATATAAAAAGTAAAAGGCATCATTTGAAAGGAAAATGATTGTAAATCAAGTTACTACAAAATTCGACTAAAAAAATTTATAAACAAATTTTAATAAAAAAGAACTTGCCGCGTTTAAGTTTTCATATTTTTTCCACTATACCGAATAATTGGCAGTGCTTTGACGGAGCTCGAGTGATTCATAAATTGCACTGCCGAAGTCAAATTCTGAGAAATTCAGAAGGCCCCCGCCTGATCGGTTTCCCGTGCGACATTCGGTATACTGGTGGTATCATATAAGTGTATGAATTTATTTAAAATCATAAGTGCATAAATATCGAGTATAATTCTGTGTCTGAATTTTTTATTTTGAAGGAAAAAACGCGGCGTTCTTTTTTATTAAAATATTTTTATAAATTTTTTTAGTCGAATTTGTTAGTAACTTGATTTACAATAATTTTCCTTTCAAATGATGCCTTTTACTCTTTTTATATATAAATCTTGAACATGGCGATCTTAATTGATTTCAAATCTTTTGTGGAGAGTATTTTACGTATCAATTTTTGTTGTCACTGAATGAACATGCCGCCTTTTTTTACAGAGAATCTGTTTTTTTGGGGGGGATTTTACTACTTTTTGGAATTTATTCATGAGGAGAATACGTACATGTAAGAGAATAGCTTTTTATTACCACAAAATTAAAGTCTCACATTTTATACCGATACGAGCCAATTAATTATAACCACGATACTTTTGATTTATTCTCGTGATATTTTGAAATGGATTTATAGACTAGAGAGCCCTTATATTTTTCACTTTGCCTTAGTAATTTGGAGAAATAAAACATATACCGCTTTCGAATTTACAGGCCATCGGATTTTTCTTATATCTTGGTCGTCTAGAAGACGTTTTACTTTCAACTCTCTAATTATACTTTTCCAATGACCATGACGAATTGTTTCACCACACGTAAAGATACCACTTATGATAGTATATATGTTGTTACATATATTAACTCGAGACGTTGGAATAGTTTTAAGAAATCCTTTTGCATGCACCGCTGAAATTTCGCCCTTACTCGTAAATAAATTTAATTTAATTATTACTTCATCATTTACAGCTTCGATGCTGACCTTGCGACTAATTTCAGTCCGAATAGAACATTCATTGCAAATATTATCATAAACATGCCAATGCGAATAAAAATCATCTATTAACTGTTGCAGAAGAATTGCACGCCCATTTGAAAGTAACGGTACTGACAAAGTAAATATATGTATTAGATGTATTATTGAATACGTAGTTACATCGCTTGCACCGTACAGTATAGTTGCGTCGAACATTGACTAAATTACCTATACTACCATCAGTTTTATTAAACAGCGTTTCTAGAAACTGAGCTGGATCCTGCTCATATTCACTACTGAATACCCCGCCAGCAAACTGTCTAATCTCAGTAGGATCAAGAGCAGGAGATTTGTCCATGTATGTTTTCAACATCGTTTCTATAATAGTGGATGAACTATTTTTTTTCTTAAGTAAACGGCTCCGTATTAAAGAAAAATGGAAGATACACTGCAAAACTGCATTTACATAACTGTAAACACCATCATTATTTTGAAAGCCATGAATTATCCATCCCAACTGCTCAGGTGGTGATTGATCATTATTTTTGGAATTAAGATTTTGTTGTGGAATGGCCCACGGGAAATCAAGTACTTTACCCCATCGCTTATGAGATATATCAATTTGAGATAATCAACCAATTATATTTTTCTATGGAGGATACATTCACTTTCATGCTGTGTGGATCGAAATTAATCAAATGTAAACCTTGCAATGTCGTTACTCTTGAAAGCGCAACGTATGTCTGTCCACAAGTAAATATGCTATTGCCAGCATCTCAACGACAGCATTTTGTAAATTCAAACCTTTTGACTCTTGTATACAGTTATGCCATAGCTCACTGATTGGAAATTGCTTACGAATCACATAAGCACCATTCATAATTTGAAATTTAACACTCACACGTTCGATTATTTGTTCGTTTCCATTACTTAAACGAACAGTAATTGATTCAATATTCGCGTTGTCCAAGCTTTTGGATACTGCAATTACGCGACAAATGGTCCCATTGACAAGTCCTACGCTGATATCGATATTACGTCTAACCATAATCTTTGAACCTAATTTGATTACAATGACTCGTTCAAGACCAGCAGTATTAGATGAATCATTTTCCAGCTTTCGTAAAATTTCTGCAGCTATTTTCGAAACATTTTTCAGACAATCAATTTTATCGTCAGCTGTATATATAAGTAATAATTCATCTACAGGAATCTCTTTGAGCATTTCAAAATTTAGCAAAGGACATTGCTTACATGTTGGTAATAAGACAACTGTATCATCTGGTAATTTATTTATATGATTACATAGTTCACGTAATCGATCATCGTATGATAAAGAACTGTCGATTCTAATTAATCTCTGTTGTAATAACTTAATATCATCGCCGGTTAGAGAGAGAGAGAGCACCAATTCTCAATCTAGATAACACAGGCACACAAAAAAAAAGGTCTTGTTCCCAGAACCAGACCAGCATATCTTTATGTTTTTGGGGTCGCTGAATCCGAATCCGGTGTCCGTTTGTCTCCATCACGTCACATTTTTTTTTAATCTCAAAAAACCATCAATAGATCATGATTTTCAAAAAGTTAATGGACTTAAACCAAAATCGCTATAAAAGGTTTTTTGGGTCGCTGATCACGAATCTGAAATCGGATTTCAAAAATTCAAGAAGGCGGATCCAATATGGCGGACGAGTTTTTTGAAAATCGACGGATTCATGTTGAATTTGGTATAAGGAGGTTTTTTGGGTCGCTGATCATGAATCTGAAGTCAGATTTTAAAAATTCAAGATGGCGGATCCAATATGGGGGACAAGATTCTCGAAAATTTTGAATTTTTGTAAATATAACTTCATATTCGTCATTAGCGATCGAAAAAAAACCCTATACCAAATTTGGCATGAATCCGTCGATTTTCGAAAATCTCGTCCTCCATATTGGATCCGCCATCTTAAATTTTTTAAATCTGACTTCAGATTCATGATCAGCGACCCAAAAAACCCCCTTATACCAAATTCGGCATGAATCCGTCAATTTTAAAAAATCTCGTCCGCCATATTGGATCCGTCATTTTGCATTTTTGAAATCCTATTTCAGATTCGTGATCAGCGACCCAAAAGAACCCCTATAGCAAATTTGGTTTAAGTCCATTAACTTTTTGAAAATCATGATCTGTTGATGGTTTTTTGAGATTTAAAAAAAATGTGACGTGATGGAGACAAACGGACACCGGATTCGGATTCAGCGACCCCAAAAACATAAAGATATACTGGTCTGGTTCCGGGAACAAGGCCTTTTTTTTTGTGTGCCTGTGTAATAAATCTCCATAGGTTTGGTCTGTTTTTTGTCGCATATTAATTCGTAGTTCATCGTAACTAAAAAGTTCTTTCCAAAGATTGATGTTTCCCAGTGAACCCATCACCTTTGTATGTATAGACGATGTTAACTCCTCAAGTACGGCGCGCTTCTCATGCTGTGTGTCCGTAGCGGCCGGGAGCCTCACAGCGATTCGACCCAGCAATACAATAAGCGATAACTTCCAGACCAATGTTCGAAAAATTATGAAATAAAATCCATTGTTTTTATCAAATTGATTATATTTTTTGACTTTTTAACTACGGTAATATGTTATATACATTTTTTTTAGAAATTTGTAAGCCTAATTTCAAATCCATCGACCACTTAATACTCGAGATAGCCTATCACACGAAATTTATTTATAAAAAAAATATTTATTTAATCGAAATTTTAATTGCGCTGTTTGATAGAGGAACCTTCAAAGTAATTGTGCTAAAATTTTAGAATGTTTAACGAATATTTTCTCGATAAACGAGAACGATAAATAAATTAGATATGCAATTTCGATTTCTAATATCTATTCACCGAAAAAAAATATATTATAAATGCATAAAAAAATATTCTTCTTCTTATATCATTAAAAGAAATTCATCTAGTTTTTAAATCAATTTGCAAAATTTTGATATCTTTATTAATACCAGAGAAAATGATTTTTTATTATTTACGGAAAGGGTCTATCCGTGGGATAGACCCCGGCCGGTGGGATAGGTAAGAAGGTCTATCCCACGGATAGACCCCGTACTTGAGGGGGCCGCATACTTACTACTATCGGATCCGACTGTCTGAAACGATTGTCGGATCGGAAGACTACCGCAGACATACGACAAAATGCGTCAGACTCTTACTACTATCGGATCCGATTGTCGGAAACGGTATTGAGACGCAAAGATATTAGGGACCGAGTCCTCGTCATGCGCGGGACTCGTGAAAGAAGACTCGAAATTGCGGGCATTAAAAAACGCCCGTGAAAAGGCTGTAACCGTCCTTGTGTGGTAACAACCCAACGGGAGGCTTGATCGGGAAAGTCCAACTTTCCGTATCCAGATGTTTACATTCCTTGTCTAGGTGCTTACACGCTTAATGCACTATACATATTCTGCGGTACGCTTCGTATAAGCTTCGCTGATGGCGATATTAATTATAGGTGTCGAGGTATTTTCGTGGTCGTGATATATCAAACGGTACGATGATGTGTAATGTCCGTCTATCGTGAGACAGAACACACGATTTCGCCAGTTTGCATTCAAAAGTCGACTCTTGCACACCACAACTGATCTTCAGACGACTGACTTGGAAGGCGACTAATGAGGCAGGGGTACGGTGGTCACTTGTCCAAGGATAGCGAAGGGCAGAGGGTGCCCGTACCTCCCTGAAATTGGAAAACTGGATCAAGGCGCCGTTGTGCTTGCCGAAACACAATCGTATGTTTGCTGCGTAGTATATAAAAACAATCGTAGAGAACGCGCCTTCCGATAGTCGGTAGGACGGTCGGACGCCTTCGGCCTGCATCCGACTCGGACGTCCGATCCGGCATCGGATCGGCAGTGTGCGGTAGGGTCATATAAACTTAGAGTATTTTGAACTTCAGATTTCCGGATCCGACATCGTTTCAGACAATCGGATCCGATAGTAGTAAGTATGCGGCCAGCCTAAAAGTTTTATATATTGGACCTTGACGTATGGGTGGTAATTGCAGAAAGTCACCAAAGACAAGTAAATGTAAGCCACCAAACCAACCATCTTTGACATCTAAAGTATTGAATATTTATATCAATCTTTGATTGATGTACAGTAAGATAATATTCGAAATTATGGATTTCATCAATAATTATCAATATAACGTCTTTGAACTGCAATCGTAGAGCCCTCAACACAGCATCTGAGATCTCATTATATTTTGGGATAGGACCATGTTCGACTGGCAATTGGAAGACTCTGTGTGCGGTTAAACCGCTAATATTAAATGCTGCTAAACCAGTAGGTGCGGTAACAGCAGTTTCTTTCTTCAAAAACTCTTTGGTCCAATATCTAATCGTGTCAATCAATCGACTTTTCCCCGTCCCACCTTCTCCACTCATGCACAGTCTTAATGGACGATCATTGTGTAGGGCGGGATATTGATGGTTGTAGGATGGCTTGTCGGCGTAATGGTTAACATAAGACGTTTTTTCAATCTATCGTTTCTACCAAGTTCAAGTCATTACACTGCTCCGCTCGAGGGTTGGTTCCAGACTGGCCCTCGCACACCTTTCTCCTCAGACGTACTTTTCGGTGGAGGGGCAAAATGCGACCTTTTTCGACACTTCCGTAAATGGGCTTCGGCGTTCGACATTCCGCCCTTACCGCGTAATCCCGATTTTCTCGACCACGCGCGCTAGCAGGTAACAACGGGCAACGGGGTTGACGGGAATTCTCGGAATAAACGCCTATTATTCGAACATTCCAGAGGCACTGAATCACCTCGTGCTTTTCCGATGCATTGCTACGCGTTCCCTGTCCTGAGGCTTGCTGCCTGTTCCTAACTGCCTGCATCGTTACTGTGGCGTTCGACGAGTTCCTTGTTTGCTCTTACAATTGGATGTTAGGGCATTTTGAACGCGTTGAAAAATTCTAGCTTGATCTATATTTAATTGGGAGATCATTTCTGGTAGATTTTTATCAGCCATCGCTTTATCTGCGATGTCTTGAAAATCTTTTCGTACATCATCATCGACGTCAGATTCGTCAGAACTTGATGCATTAGAATCATTATCATTTTCCTCATTCTTATTATGAGATTCGAGTTTCTCAATCTGTTCTTTAATATTTTCTAGTCCTCTTTGCAAATCCATTAATCCTTTATGATATTCTGATGCATCTTTCAAAATGTCTTTTTTGGCTGAGAATGATTCTGTGTATGTATTGAAACCGTTTTTCAATTCGTCCGTATTTCTCCATGGCTGATACAGCAATAGTAAAGCGTAATAGTAGTTTTCTGGATAAGTTTTAACATTATGCCTATAATAATTAATTAAATAACCGCGTGAATGCTTCTTAAGAAATAGCGAAGAACCAATTTGGTGAACTTCGACATCTTCATTTTGGGTACAGTGAAATTGCTTCTAACGCTTGTGGACGATTGGGGTAATGGTTATCGATCAGTGATGGATAAAAAATTTATGGTTCCAACCACCTAATTGTAGTGTGCGTATCAGTCCCGTATAAGGGTATGCTTAAAAGTGTATCTATAGCTTCGAGTGCACCAATTTCTCTATGATTTAAACTGCGAAAGGCAAAACCCCATAAACGTTGACGCAACGTCTTTGTAGAATTAAGATCGTGGACACTATCCGATACAGTGGCAGTTTCGAATTTCGTTGCATACTTTGTGCAATACTGTGTCAATGGTGTCGAATTTTCACCAATGATGCTGATGAATTATCATTATTGACTTCTAACATGAATAATGCACAGTTGAATAACGGCAAAGTAGAACTAATAGTGAAGTGGAGTAAACGTAAAAGGCGCGCAATTCAAATTCCTACCCTCTCTTAGCGAAGATGAGAAACAAAATTTCGCATGGTCTTAAATTGAACGACGCACACATATGGAAGTTCGGAACAATTATGTATAAATTTTCCGAGTAAATTCACTGTGATACCTTATTATTGCAAAAAACCAAGTTTAATTGAACCAATACCACTTTGGAGAAAGCATATCCAAATATTACATAGTACGTATGATAATCCTGATCTGAATCATTGGGGATGTGTTCATTTTATGATGGTAAAGAAATTTTTATTTATACGACTCACTTAATACAGATAAATTACACGCGGACCAAATTAAACGCCGCTATGAACAACATCTTATAAATGGAAAACGTTGCAAACTGTTATCACCAGGTTCTGTAAAAACTCATGAAAAAAGTATATTTGGAAAACGCGAACCTCTTAGTGGCAATGATAATAAATTAAGTAATGTATCCATCAACGTAACAACTCAACCTATAAGTTTAATTGAAAATATGAAGGAAAGTGAGTATTCAAGTGTATATAATGATGAAAAGGTAATTGATTCGATCAATGCCAGCGATGTAAAATCGCCTCCGTATATTATTGATGCGTTCAAAAGAAAAAGGATGATACTTGCTGATGCAAAAGTAATGGGTGAGTGTAATGATATCACAGATGAGGATCTGTCGCCTCATTCGAAAATTCCTGAACTATCTAGCACTAAAAAGTTAGAGGCTGCTAAGGGAGACAATCTTGATGTAAAATTATGTGGAACAGACGATCATATAGTCCCGATGAAAAGGCAGAAGAATTAAGTACCAAAAATTATATTTCCCGTACTAAATTACCCGTGGAAAAGTACATTGAAGAATTGTGTAAGGCGATTCAAACTTATCACAATAAAAAATCAGTACCGATTATTACTGATAAGACAACAAACATTGCAATAATAAAACATTTATGTGTAACAAATAGCGAAGAGAAAACGGGTAGTGCAGAAAAATTGTGATAGTGAAGAATTTAAAGATCTTGAGCACAAATACAGGAGGTGAGTCAATTACATCGCAAAAATAGTTCAACACACAATATGGAAAGTGACGAAAATGGAGAAAATTGTATTGAGAATAAATTTGATAAACATGAAAGCAGATTGATGGCGGAAAAAATAGTAAAATGGTCTCTCCACCGAAGGGATAGTTATGTAAAAGATTTAACACATCTATTGAAACTACTTAACAAAAAAGGCGAAGATACCTTAAAAGAGATGCCTATCGATAAACAACAAAGGATTAAGAACTTATGTGGAGACTCATTACACACGGCTACTTCTGAGTCCTATTTTTATGAAATGACATATTCTTTTCATCTGAAAAATATTGCTACTGTCATGAATAGCGAAGGAAAGGCCACAAATATTTTACCACTCATGGAAACAATGCATAATAAAAGAAGAGGCGTCAAACAGTGGTATTGTATTGATCATTGTAGAATTCAAATTGATGGTATAAGAGAAACACTTGATCATTATGAAGTCCTTCTCAATAAATTAAAAAGTTTGAACGTAAAAAACATTTCCTTATTTTGTAGAGATATGTTCGTGGAACATGATACTGCGGCACTATTAAGTCATCCATTATCATGTTACATATTGGAAAAATGTTGTTCATCACTCTTCGTATCCATTGAGGTATTGTCGCGACACTTTCCGGAAGTACGTTCTTTGAAACGATTAATATACCGATTGAATTATGTCCACAAAAAATTGTATGAATTGGATAAATTGCTTGAATCATCTGATTACGGAAGATTGAGCGCAACTACAGATGAAGTTGTAAAAGTCGCCAAAACTTTTTATAAGGATAACGCGGAAATATGTTTGAATGAAGACGAAATTATGGGAAAAAACCATGCTGCATTCAAAGCGTTGACTAAACGCTCGTCAGACACTCCTCATCTCATTTGTACATCATGTCGTAAACTTTGCTCAAGAAGTAAAGGATCACACATTTCAAAACTTCGCAAACCGATCGACAGTAACGTGTGGACCGATTTAGTAACTTTTCTCGATGAAAAACATTTAGCAAACTCAGCTTTTATATGTATATACTGCTTGGACAAGTTTCGAAAAGGTACCGGATCATCTATTTGCATATTGAATAACTTATACGTCGTCAAATTCCCAGAAGAAATAAAGACGCTGAATGATTGCGAAAAAATGTTGATACAACGAGTAAATTCTTTTCAAGTTGTTCAGAGAACGGGGACGGTACCAAAGAAAAACATGCCAAATCACATGAAAATGCAAAAAGTAGTAGGTCGCACTTTCTATCTGCCCTTGCCAACAGAGGAAACATCATCAAAAATGTGTCCTTCAACAGTTGCGATAAGTGATAATCAAGAATGTTATATCTTGGTAAATGGACTACTGACGAAAGCTAACAAAGTTTAGCAAAATTTGATAGATCTTCGAAAGGTTTTTCATGCACTAACGTGGTTGAAAGAAAATAACCCTCGTTATTCCCAAATTTTGTTGCCTGATGGTCACGAAAAATTATTAGATGGAGTCAATTTCGTAGACGTTGAATTTCAGGCCGATGAAGGTGATTGTTCACAGAATGAAGAATCACTTTAAAATAATGTTCAAAATCATCATGATTCAGCGAAACCCGCTAATAACATCATAGACGACTTAAATAACTTGATTACCGAACCTGCTGACCAATTGAATTGTCAAGACCAACCTCATGGATCCCCGTTTTTAACTCAAGTGGGTGATCGAGAATCTTATTATGAAAATTACACACTATACCCTCTCCATAATAAAAGAATTGCTGAAACAGCAACAAATTTGTGTCAAATGAAAAAAGTTCGAGAGAAACCCCTAGATGGTCGAGTACCAATATTAGAATTGCTTTGTTTTCCGGAATTATATCCATCAAGTATCAACGAACAACATGAGGAACGAGCTCTCAAACTTACTGATCAGAGTTATGCTCAATTACGTCTAATGTCAGAGGATTCCAGATATCGGTTTGAATCAACAATATATTTTTCACCTATTCTATGAAACTAATGTTGGCCAATTGAACGCTGGAATTTATCATGCCTTAAATATTATCAATCCGAGACAGAAATATACTGCTCAAGGTTATTTACAGCAATTAAAGAACGGTGAACTGGAAGGCAATTTAAATACAATCTTTGAACGTCTTCGAAATTCGGCTGCATATTGGAAGACACCGAGAAATAATTTAAATTACATGATATGTTATTATGGTCCAGCAACGTGGTTTTTGACACTGAGTCCATCGGAATGGTTATGGACAGACTTAATAAAATATATTCGTGATGTAAATTCCCCACATTTTAACAAATTTTCCGAGAACGAATGTATCGCTCGAGATCCGGTATCAGTTTCTCGATTCTTGGATAATAATACGTTTCATGGAATGATGGATTTCCTTTTGTCAGATGACAATCCCATTGGAAAAATTAGTCATTACTTCTGGCGCCGTGAATATCAAGGCCGAGGGACTCAGCATTGGCACATGGTTCTTTGGGTAGAGGATGCACCAATTATGGGAATAAACTCCAATGAAGACGTTAGGCAATTCATAACGAAATATGTGACGTGTCGTCTGCCGAACAAAGAAGTATCTCCAGTGTTGTACAGACGCGTAAATACTCATCAGCGGCATAATCATAACAGTTATTGCATAAGGACTAAGAAAGAAAACTCTGGACCACTTCTCAGCCGATGTAGGTTTGGGTTTCCAAGACCTGCTACTGAGGACTTTGTTTTAAGAGAACCAGCCGTATCAATTGCGTTGCGTTGCGTTGCTTGTTGATATGCGTTGAAATCGCCTACCAGAAGCCAGTGGCCGCGTCGTTGTACTGAGGCCGCAATTCGATTCCATGTAGTTTGTGGTAGATTGGAGAGCCCGGGATGCAGTAACATACGACTATTAACAATACTGATGGCGCACGTTTTCACTTGTTCGTGCAAGATGTTTGTCTCTATTATTTTATATTCGATGTATTTCCAAATAAATGTAACAATGCCTCCTTCAGTACCACTTGCACGGTCTTTCTTGACCGAGTTAAAGCCGGGAAATGAGATTTCACTATTTTCACACAGTCAACCAGGATTCAACACATATTAAGATGTCTACAGGTTTGATGAATATCTTCAGGTCATCTTTTCTTTTACGTATAGGTACTTCTGGAGTTCCAAAATACTATCTTCAGATCCGTTGGATATAGATAATAATAATCCGAGGCCGTAGGCATTGTTGCAATATTCGCCATTATTCGCCATATGCAAAAACTATAGAGGGAGTTGTAGCGTCGATGCTTGCGCTACATCTAGCGATTATAAGAAATTAAGGGATACTTTTTAACACGGGGAACATACACCCCCCGACTCGGATTCTGTCGCTGGGGAATTTGCAAGAGGAAGTTTAGCAGAGTCTCGTGTAGATGACCGATACGGGAGACGACGCGGGAGATATATGGTTGACAGGATTGCGGGGTATGGAATGATAAAGTTGTTTTGTGAATTCGGTAGAGAAAAAGTAATCTAATTTTCTTTCAGTTTAGTTACCACTACTTTACAATAATAACTTTTTACGAAAATTTATTTTTATACAACGAATTCACAAAATTTAACCTCATCATTCCATACCCCGCAATCCTGTCAGCCACGTCTCCCGCATCGTCTCCCGTATCGGTCATCTACACGCGACTCTGATAAACTTCCTCTTGAATATTCCCCAGCGAAAGAATTCGAGTCGGGGTGTGTAGAATAAGAAAAGTTAAAAATGTTAAAAATAATAAGGCACGGATTTTTTGCCAATACAAAATACCCCCACTGAAGGCCAAAATAAAGATAAAGGTGAAAAACTGTTTCACTCAGGTCATGTATTCAATGTTGAAGAGATAAATAATCCCGATACACAAAAAGTAACCATAACCTCAAAGTTTGTAGCTCAGACCACAGTCTCAAAGGCTTATGACATTCGTTTATCACGCTCCCATGCCCGATGAACGCTAGCAGTGGGAAATTTGTAAAATTTAATTTGTCCACTAGACGGTTTTTCATGATTTCCGGCACTTCAACAATTTTTAATGCAACATACGTGATACGATGTACGCATAATGATATTAATTATTTGTCCAAATAATTAATATTTCAATAATTAAAAATTTCTCCCATATGAACACTTGTAAAATTTTCTCCCAAAAATTCTAATTATTGCCATCAGGTGGCGTAGCGAACGTCATGCACGGTCCCTATGAGGTTATTCAGATAGAGGTGACGTGGCACTGGCGTGGTGACTCCCGCCACCGCCACGCCACTTCGACACCATGAGAAGCCTACAGGAGTGGCACGTGCTATACACTGAAAAAAAATCACTGAATGCAATCTTAAATATCGCTGAGTACATTCCACTCTAGTTGCAAAACGTATTACTACATAAACGAAAAGTATCGCTATATTAGCAACTTTAATTTAACTATTAACGTATTTGCTATTGTAAAGATACGTTGAGTTCGGAGAAGGATACGTGAAGCTCGTGGAGACAATATTTTATACAGATTCAGTAAGCGTCCCTGGTTCGGCTGTGGCAGCTATGCTCATTGTTGTGATCGCGATGTGTCAGTTTAGTCCAGTAAACGAAGGTCTGAAATACGAACTTTTGACATACAGGCTGCGTTTTTGTTTAACGTTGTCATTTGACCCTATAAAGCTCTGGGTGAAGTATCGCGGTTTTTCCTCTTGCGGTTTGGTTGAAAAACAATAAAAAATACCCCAAAAATGGGTTATTCAAGAATAACTCGAAAACTAAGCGAGATATCGAAAAAAGTGTAAATTCAAAATTGTATAGCTTAATATTCTCTATAAAAAAGGTTTTACACAGTTTACTCCCACTCCCACGGTTTATTCTCTAGAGCCGCGCAAACATTAGGGGGAAATAAAAAATCGTAAAACATCGAAAATTTAACATTTTTGAATGCTTTTTGTCTTAAATTGCTTAAGAAAGTCTCTACTATTAAAATAAAATTATATATTTTTTTTCACTCAATTGTTTAAAAAGTGCCAAGTAAAGTCAACGATATCTTTCGATATTATGAATAATTTTTTCTTCTTTGTGTTCCATAATTTTGTTAGTTAAATTCCCGACGCATTACACTCGGGTCATTTTTCTGTAATTGTCGTGATTTGTAAGATATCTCAGTCTTTAAAAATTACTTTGATAGCCTTGGTGCGTCCGGAGAACCACTGGTGCCGTTCGCACACATTCTAGCGGTCGCCGGAGTTACGCGCAGAGGTACCCCTTCCCAGACCGGGAGCCTGTCCCTATTCTTAGGCAGGTACCTACATACATTTTACGAAAAGCACCTCACGGCTGACTGACCGGATTTTTTCTCCGCTAAACCGGGAGCTGAGAGACATTGAGTATACAAAAACCGATCACCACATTCTGATTGATGATTTAAGTTCAGAAAGGTTTTAGTACGGGATCCCTCATAAGAAAAAAAAATAATTACCACTCCTCTGAAACTTTATGAGCAGCTTCATTTTGCCGAGTCTGCCAACTTTTTTATTTGCGAAAAATTTGGTTGCCGCCGGGGTTTCGAGATATTAATAAATAATCATATAAAATTTATAAATTTTGTTTATTGATGACCAACAAGCTGATTCTATGCCCGAAGTAAGATAAATATTTATGAAATCAAACGGTAACATTGTCCGATAAGTTTTCTGCCAGGTATGTCCAGTCCGACACTCTGAACATGTGAAATTGATAAAATTTGTCAACTAATTACCAACGAGCTGATTTTTTCGGCAAAGGTAGATAATTATTTGTAAAATTGATGGTAACATTGGCCGACAAGTTTTCTGCCGGGTATGTCCAGTCTGACAAAATTTATAATTTTGACATGTTTGTTAATTAATATCTCGAAACCCCGGCGGAAACCAGACTTTTCGCAGATAAAAAAGCTGGCAGACTCGGCAAAATGAAGCTACTCACAAAGTTTCAGAGGAGTGGTAATCAATTTTTTTTTCTTATATGAGGGATCCCTTACTATTTAACAAAAATGATATCGTCGAGGTTACCGGACGGAATTAGTGGTCAATTTTTTTTAGGCAATATAATAGGAGTTTTCGATTCCGTCGCTGTAGCTGTGAGAAAAACCTTGTTCTTGACTATTAAAAGGTTATTTGGGTAAGGTATGAAATAAAAAAAAAACGGCATCATCATAATGCAATACAAATCTAATTATTAATGGAAAAAGAAATAAGTGGTTTACATAATTAATTAGTATTGAAAAATAACAAAATTGAACACTTACGCAGGTAAGTTTTTACAATGGTTGTGGATGCATTTGCAAAGAGAGATATAATTAATCTTGTTTTTTTGAAACTATAGGACATTGTTCTGCAATCAGCATTACATTTGCAAGGCCTGATTAAAGAATTTAGCAAAGGCGGTTTTGTCATTTGCACCGGGTGGAGCTGTCCATCTCGTCTTTTATAGGCGAAAATATTTTTATATTTTACTTGTTATCCTTTAATTTCCTTTAATTTTTCATATTTTACACGCTGTACATGCAGTCATACTGCAACCTTTTGCCCAACGATGGGTAATAAACATGTTTATCAATCAAATCAATCAATCTCTCTCTCTCTCTCTCTCTCTCTCTCTTCTGTCCTTCTTCTTCGCTCATTCTTCCTTATAAAAATTAGAGTATGTAGTTCGCCAATAATATATTTGTTGCTTTTTTTCCGAAAAGTAAACTGAGTTGAACATTACAATGTTGCTTTTTTCCCGAAATTCAAATCATTTGGGAGCAGCAAATTATTCATTATTTTATTATGTTTTACTATTATGTTTATTTTATTATGTTTATTAAGTTTCGAACTCATAAGGATCAGATTTATCATATTCATTGTCTTCGTCGCCTTCGTCCACATCTCTTTCTTCCCCATCTCCTTCTTCTTCTTCCTCTTCTCCCCCCGAACTCTCCCAATCTATGTCTTCTTCAGTTTGATTTGATACTGTAGCTGGTAGATTAGAACACTCATCTTTATCAGAACATTTTTTACATAGTGGGGTGCAATGGAGCCCAGCCTTTTTACACACACATCGGGATGTGCTGCAGTTAGTAGAGGCGCAGTTGCAAGACACCTGGAAACCATTTTTTAACAATTTAATAAATTGTAATGAGGAAGCAAATGATTTAACGCAATGAAGAGTGAGAAGGATAACAGAAATGATGCGTGCAATAATTTTCATGAGTGATATAATTAAGATTGGTCTAAACTGCTTCATTCTGTACATTGAATTTAGCTCCGCGGCGTAGAAGTTATTAGAATAGAAATTCGGTGAATCTTCAAAACGTCAGAGTTTTTTGGACATATCATATATAATATTACACATAGAAACTTTTTGAAGCACAAATTTCATTACCATTTTTCAATAATTAAGGGGGTCTTATCGTGTAAAAACTGATTTTCCAGCTCTATTTTTGAAAATGCATTATGACAAAACTACAAAAGATTTTTGAACGTAGCTTTTTTGAATGTATTCGTTTATTTTTGAACTTTTTATTCTTTTTTTTCTTTAGTTCATTAAATTCACCCACGTGACTTTAATTTGTTCTTGACCATGCCCTTGTCAAGAAAGCCAGGGCACACGGGGTGAACGATTTTGACCCTTCAGGTAGTCTGAAACAAAATCACCGCATAAACTGTTATTTGTTATCTCCTTGGCTATGGTCAGACACAAGCTTTTTTGAAAATACTGATTGAATACTTTTTTACAGCCATTTGTAGCACACAAAAAAGGGGAAAAATACATATTTTCTTCCGAAAGTCTGCAATTTTGAGAAATTTCAAAATTTCTGCAAAAGCGCGAATTTAATGAACTAAAGAAAAAAAAGAATAAAAAGTTCAAAAATAAACGAATACATTCAAAAAAGCTACGTTCAAAAATCTTTTGTAGTTTTGTCATAATGCATTTTCAAAAATAGAGCTGGAAAATCAGTTTTTACACGATAAGACCCCCTTAATTATTGAAAAATGGTAATGAAATTTGTGCTTCAAAAAGTTTCTATGTGTAATATTATATATGATATGTCCAAAAAACTCTGACGTTTTGAAGATTCACCGAATTTCTATTCTAATAACTTCTACGCCGCGGAGCTAAATTCAATGTACAGAATGAAGCAGTTTAGACCAATCTTAATTATATCACTCATGAAAATTATTGCACGCATCATTTCTGTTATCCTTCTCACTCTTCATCGCGTTAAATCATTTGCTTCCTCATTACAATTTATTAAATTGTTAAAAAATGGTTTCCAGGTGTCTTGCAACTGCGCCTCTACTAACTGCAGCACATCCCGATGTGTGTGTAAAAAGGCTGGGCTCCATTGCACCCCACTATGTAAAAAATGTTCTGATAAAGATGAGTGTTCTAATCTACCAGCTACAGTATCAAATCAAACTGAAGCAGACATAGATTGGGAGAGTTCGGGGGGAGAAGAGGAAGAAGAAGAAGGAGATGGGGAAGAAGGAGATGTGGACGAAGGCGACGAAGACAATGAATATGATAAATCTGATCCTTATGAGTTCGAAACATAATAAACATAATAAAATAAACATAATAGTAAAACATAATAAAATAATGAATAATTTGCTGCTCCCAAATGATTTGAATTTCGGGAAAAAAGCAACATTGTAATGTTCAACTCAGTTTACTTTTCGGGAAAAAAGCAACAAATATATTATTGGCGAACTACATACTCTAATTTTTATAAGGAAGAATGAGCGAAGGAGAAGGACAGAAGAGAGAGAGAGAGAGAGAGAGAGAGATTGATTGATTGATTTGATTGATAAACATGTTTATTACCCATCGTTGGGCAAAAGGTTGCAGTATGACTGCATGTACAGCGTGTAAAATATGAAAAATTAAAGGAAATTAAAGGATAACAAGTAAAATATAAAAATATTTTCGCCTATAAAAGACGAGATGGACAGCTCCACCCGGTGCAAATGACAAAACCGCCTTTGCTAAATTCTTTAATCAGGCCTTGCAAATGTAATGCTGATTGCAGAACAATGTCCTATAGTTTCAAAAAAACAAGATTAATTATATCTCTCTTTGCAAATGCATCCACAACCATTGTAAAAACTTACCTGCGTAAGTGTTCAATTTTGTTATTTTTCAATACTAATTAATTATGTAAACCACTTATTTCTTTTTCCATTAATAATTAGATTTGTATTGCATTATGATGATGCCGTTTTTTTTTATTTCATACCTTACCCAAATAACCTTTTAATAGTCAAGAACAAGGTTTTTCTCACAGCTACAGCGACGGAATCGAAAACTCCTATTATATTGCCTAAAAAAAATTGACCACTAATTCCGTCCGGTAACCTCGACGATATCATTTTTGTTAAATAGTAAGGGATCCCTCATATAAGAAAAAAAAATTGATTACCACTCCTCTGAAACTTTGTGAGTAGCTTCATTTTGCCGAGTCTGCCAGCTTTTTTATCTGCGAAAAGTCTGGTTTCCGCCGGGGTTTCGAGATATTAATTAACAAACATGTCAAAATTATAAATTTTGTCAGACTGGACATACCCGGCAGAAAACTTGTCGGCCAATGTTACCATCAATTTTACAAATAATTATCTACCTTTGCCGAAAAAATCAGCTCGTTGGTAATTAGTTGACAAATTTTATCAATTTCACATGTTCAGAGTGTCGGACTGGACATACCTGGCAGAAAACTTATCGGACAATGTTACCGTTTGATTTCATAAATATTTATCTTACTTCGGGCATAGAATCAGCTTGTTGGTCATCAATAAACAAAATTTATAAATTTTATATGATTATTTATTAATATCTCGAAACCCCGGCGGCAACCAAATTTTTCGCAAATAAAAAAGTTGGCAGACTCGGCAAAATGAAGCTGCTCATAAAGTTTCAGAGGAGTGGTAATTATTTTTTTTTCTTATGAGGGATCCCGTACTAAAACCTTTCTGAACTTAAATCATCAATCAGAATGTGGTGATCGGTTTTTGTATACTCAATGTCTCTCAGCTCCCGGTTTAGCGGAGAAAAAATCCGGTCAGTCAGCCGTGAGGTGCTTTTCGTAAAATGTATGTAGGTACCTGCCTAAGAATAGGGACAGGCTCCCGGTCTGGGAAGGGGTACCTCTGCGCGTAACTCCGGCGACCGCTAGAATGTGTGCGAACGGCACCAGTGGTTCTCCGGACGCACCAAGGTTATCAAAGTAATTTTTAAAGACTGAGATATCTTACAAATCACGACAATTACAGAAAAATGACCCGAGTGTAATGCGTCGGGAATTTAACTAACAAAATTATGGAACACAAAGAAGAAAAAATTATTCATAATATCGAAAGATATCGTTGACTTTACTTGGCACTTTTTAAACAATTGAGTGAAAAAAAATATATAATTTTATTTTAATAGTAGAGACTTTCTTAAGCAATTTAAGACAAAAAGCATTCAAAAATGTTAAATTTTCGATGTTTTACGATTTTTTATTTCCCCCTAATGTTTGCGCGGCTCTAGAGAATAAACCGTGGGAGTGGGAGTAAACTGTGTAAAACCTTTTTTATAGAGAATATTAAGCTATACAATTTTGAATTTACACTTTTTTCGATATCTCGCTTAGTTTTCGAGTTATTCTTGAATAACCCATTTTTGGGGTATTTTTTATTGTTTTTCAACCAAACCGCAAGAGGAAAAACCGCGATACTTCACCCAGAGCTTTATAGGGTCAAATGACAACGTTAAACAAAAACGCAGCCTGTATGTCAAAAGTTCGTATTTCAGACCTTCGTTTACTGGACTAATTGTAAGTGCTATCATTGTTTTGACAAACGATAGTCGGAATTCTAAATATCAGTCCTATAACCGCTCAGTATTAGGGGCTATCCATATATTACGTAAGACGTTTGAGGGGGAGAGGGGGGGTATGAATATTTCTTACAGTATCTTACAATGGGGCGGGGGGGGTCTAGACCTCATCTTACGTGAGAAATTCCTAGCCAAAAATGCTATCAAATCACTCAATACAGATTGAAAGAAGCGCTGTACTTTGCATCAAATAAACCAGTAACAATAGACAAAAGAATGTGCAAGACCCAGGATCAAGCAGAGAAGAGGCGACCTGCACGAGTGACATTGCATCGTGATCGGGAGCTTATGTGCATCTTCCGAGATGTTGAAACGGGAGTGGAGGACGTCGAGTGGGTTGAGGAGCAGGACGTCTCTACTGAGGATATATTTTATTAAACGAAGTTTAAAAATGAAGTTACTTGAACTGAGTGAATATATATTTTCTAATATTTTCCGTTGATACGAAGAGTTAGAACGAGGAATTTTACATCAATCGTGTTGGGCTTCCACTCGGATAAAAGACTCTGTTGATACACGATTAGAGAATAGCGAATAATGAAGAGTCTATCAGCTCCTATGTACAGCATCCTCGTTCTGACTATGTATGATGCTATTGTTTAGCAGGACTGTCTCGAAATATAGTCAATCTCTTCTTAATATTCATCTGATATTTGAAAGCAGTATAAACGGCAAGCTCAAGAATGACTTAAAAAAAGTTACGTCTTATGTAAGATTTAAGGGGGGGGGGGGGGGGTCAAAAAGAGGCCAAAAATGTCTTACGTAATATATGGATGGCCCCTTACCCGTAGCAGCATCGCTGACTGCTACCCCCATCACTACTTTCATGACGCTCAAAACGTTGAAAATTAGGTGCGTACCGCGCGTATAAGTTTCACTTTAATAAATAATCTTACAATTTATTGTAAGGAATATTTGAACGGTGAAGTGGATACGGCGGAACTATGAGTCTTCAAGCAATAGTAGGGGAGCCCACGATGCTAAATGGGGATTTATTCGAGCGTCTTGGGGACCTATTGGATTTTGAAGATTAAGTGGTAAAAAGAAAAAATGGTTATATGATGTATACTCTTTCAGCGGTGGGGGAAGCGTCTACAGGTTTTCAAAAATTAAAAAAAAAACAGTTACATGGAAATACTCAAGCGCGTCAGATATTGATAGTGTATATGCCCCATGTGTCTCTGATAACGAAGGTATGTTAATCTGCCGGCTTGCATGGTAAGGGTGGCCGTATGGAAGGGTAGAAAATGCGAAAAAAAAATGTTATTCGAGCGCGTCAGATATTCAGAGGGGATGTTAAGTGAACCCGAAAGAAGCTCCCATTCAAAAGACTGACGATTCGGAAGTGAGGCAAACTCTTGGCGGCTTTTTGAAAATGCAAAAAGAAATCGCCATTTTGAAATACTCGAGCGCGTCAGATTATCATACAGATGGTTCAGCTTAGTGTCATAGATGTGCTGACCCATAATCTGACGATTATATGGAGGGATTGTCGTAATCTGACGATTTGAAAAAGGGAATTTATCAACTAAGGTAAAAGTGGGATAGACGCCCCAGTCTCTATTTAACTTTAAACGCGATTATCTCGAAACGCAGTAGAGATATGTAAAAAATGTAAAGCAGTTTTTTTATAGTAAAAATATAGAGGAATATTTTTTATTTAAACTTTTCTTCGATATCTGCAATCAATTTCGAGATAATCGATTTTGAACTCGCTCTTCAATCGAGGCGTCTATCCCACTTTTACCCTACTAGTACGGTGTCAACTACTCGTACATTGACCTTATATATTCAGATAAAAATAGTTACAAAATAAAAATGTTAAAAATAATTTTTTTTAAATCTTCATCTTCATCCGTCGAATGATCGTCATACTGCGAATCTGGTTCGATTTGGTCATCAATTTCATCTACAGCTTGCATATCTGTAACAAGAAGTCGTTATAAAACTTAACAATATTTTATTTATTTCATGAAAAGCGTGTTATTAAAGTATTGAAAAGAAAATATACCTGATTCACACACACAGGAGTATCCCCTAGAATATCAGGTGTTATGACTACATCTTCATACGCTCTTGGTAATTGATCACCAACGAACCAGGTCATTTCAAATTTTCCATTTACATCTGTCCATCCGTAATCTGTTGGTGACATGTCGATGATGTTTCCTTTGTATGCATTCCTCCACAAGCACGCAATATATCTTGTTCGTAATAAGTGCTGCAGTAACTCCGATTTGCATGGTGGCAAGCAGCAAGCATCATAATTACGTACATTCAACGAGAAGGGCTGTGATGTATCTGACACTTTGTATGTCTTATTGAAGATTTCAATTCTAGCTCGGTTGATATCAGCTATTTTTTTAAGCCATACAAGTGATAGATAAAAGATTGTATGATGTTAAAAGATTCATCTACATTATAATTCTCTGATCCCAAATCTGCAAATGCCTTTTGAAAAATTTCTGAATTCATGAGAATTTCTAGAGGTTTTTTCTTGCCTCGTCTATAAAGGGCCGGGTTGAAATCACATCCTGTTAGCGCATGAAGAGCTGGTAGTGATCGCGAAACTATTGGGCCTAGCTTAATAGAGCGAGAGCGGAAACGTCGATATATCGGCGTGCATTACTGACTCCGAGATCTATCCATATTTTCACCGATGATGCTTGAAGATGTTCCATATTGGCCAACATGATAACAACAATATCTGTATCAGAGGTTCTGATTGTAACAGTGGAGTCTTCTTTTAGCTGACATGCAAGAAATACTGTTTTTGTATCCGCTTCTTCATGATCAGGACATGGCAGTTCATGATCGATGGTTCGCGTTACTTTATTATCAGTAACTGAATATACGTAACACAAATCATGACTCAGATGAATTGTTTTGTTACCGATAATCGTAGCCATCTCCTGACTAGCCCAATGATCGAGAAAAAACTTGACAAGAGCTTCTTTGAACTTGATGTTTCGCAAAATCTGCTGTTCTCATTTTTTGAGGGCCGGAGATGTAGAAATCCTTGTCATCGAGACTACCTCGAAGAGTGTGCTCATAATCTTTGATCGAAGGTGTGAAGTAGCGATCAAATACAATGGCTACTCGACTTGCTGCGTTATTTACAAGACATTGCATAATCTTCTTTGACACATCTCCAAAACTGCGCGGCATTTCTTTGAAAGTATTTAAAAAGAAGAAGCCATCTACAATTACAAAATCTACATGGGATGGCGGTTGTTCCATGTCTTCTATTTGTTTTTCCAATTCTGTAACCAGTACCGACTTAACAGTTTTGTTAAGATAACCATCTATATGGTATAGTGATAGCAGAACTGGAGTTATTGGAAAACAGAGTACTTTTTCAAGATCTATGTCCGTGTCTAGCGATAGAGCCAATAACCGACCGAATAAATCCCGCTGCAATTTAACTTCATGTACTTTCGGGCCAATTCTCATTATCTTTTTCTTCTTCAAACTTGCAAAAGTCAGCAAAGGATTTTGTAGCTTGCCCAGTTGAAATGTTATACAATTGATTTTTATCTATTGAAGAAGAGAATGGGTTGATCGTATCTTGAATATTGTGCAAGAAAGCTTCAATTTGGTTACGGGTTTTTTTTATTCGATCTGGGTGTAGGTCTGCGGCGATGTCTTGGTGGCTCTTGTTAAGTTCTGCATGAGTTAGCACATGTGATATTATTCGCGTTCGGGCCTCATGATTTCTTGCCCAACGTTGTCTAGCGGCGATGGAATTTGTCAGATTAACGATTCCAGTGAGTCTACGTGCTGCATCACCATTTATCGTCTGCTCCAACGTTAAATCTACCGGAATCCGCCAGAAAGGTTTAACGGTTCTTCTGATACCAAATGAACCCTTAGCCATTTCGGCTCAGAAGCCTGGATGTGTCTTGTCTACGTGTTGCAGTTGATTTAAGTAGTATACTAGCCATCGACTGTAGTTTTGCTGGTTGTAGTAGAAAAATAAACTGACGATTTTCCCGAGTGCATAAAAGTATAAATCCAAATCTCCCACTCTAATACTTTTCATAAATATGTGATAAAGATTTATAAAATCGATATACATCGCGTAAAATTGCGCCGTTTTCCCGTGCTTGCCTTCCAAAGTGTCCACTGTATATTGATCATAATATTGAATTAGATGTTGTGTTTCTGCATGCTGTACTTGTGGCGAGATATCTTCATGCTGCATAAATGTGGTGAGATATTCTAATACTGAGTCTTCGATTGTCAAATGTTTGTTTTCCAAAAATGATTCGAAATGTAATTGCTGCAGTGCTAATGCCATTAGAGAATGTAATCGTTTGCACCTGTTATAGTTTTTTCCGCTAATGAAACCTGCAACTGAACCGTCAGCAATCATGTTACATTCGGTCATGATATTGCTTAATCCACATTCTTCTATGAAGGTGCCAACTGCTTTGAAAAAAGCTATCTCAATATGAAAGGCTCCCAAGTGAATAAAAATGTTGTCGAATTTCGGGGATTCTTGAGCTTGAATACAATAACTTATTCGAGCGATAGCTAGATCATAGGTGATCTGGATATAAGGAGCTTGACATTCATTTGCGATATCTTGACTCAATTCTAGAGTTTTCAAGACAGTCGAATTATTCGTGGGAGATTCGTCTATTGATGTAAGATAAGAAACTTTTTGGACTGGTGAATCGTCAATCAAAATCTTACTATGATATCCTACCCACATTGGAACATTTTTGATATTCTATACATATGCAACAACATCCATGTAACATCCAATTGCTTTGACATCATCAAATTGTCTGGAGTTTGATTGAGTTCGGAGATGTCTAGCTGATTCCAGGTTGCAATCTTTAATTTTTTTGTATATGGATGCATGTCGAAAAGAATTTCATCGAACGCTCGGCGTTTCCGGTTTCTCTGTGTAGTGATCGTAGATGATTCCGAAAAATTGCCATGCACAGTCATTGGTAATAGGATTTTCATTTTCACAGACACTTGGAGATACCACAGACATCGTATCTTCGTTCTGAATAACATCTTGATAAATTATTCCCACCGCGCGTGTCGTGTAGAGTGTCTTTACCATTCAGTGTTTCAGCAAAGCGATCAAAATTGTCAAAAGCTACTGCAGTATTTAAATCCGGGCGACGTAAAATATCTGCAGGACTCACGTATGTACTGTTTGCCGTTGAAAATGTCATTTCAGTCTCTAACTCTTCCAATGTAGTATAAGAGCAGCAGAGAGAGTGTCCATATTTGGACAGTATATTGATGATTTTCTTGCTGTTACACAAGCTCTTCACTGCCAGACCCAGAGTAATATGTTTCGATGTTTTAATTTTGTGGCTAAAAGCAGCGTAGATCAGATCTTGTCCAATGGAAAAAATTGCAAGTTCTTTATTCTTTTTTTTTATTTTCACGTGCCTTTTCTGATAGATGAGAAATATCACCCCAAATTAATGTTTCTAAGAAGCAAGTTAAAAGCTTTGGCACGTAATCGCACTCTCCTATCATCAAATCTTCAGTAGTACAGTCTTCAGGCAATTTTGTTCTAGTGGAGTTAAGAATGTCTTCTCCGAGTTGTATTGCAACTGAACGAATGATTTCTTTCATTGCCATTGTTTTGAACAAATCATTGTAGGGTAAAATAGAGGCGGAAAATGGAGCAAGAAACTTTCTCTTTTCAGCATAAATAATCTTTATCTTCTGGTCAAAAGTATCCATTAATTTTCTTTCCAAGTGACGATCTGAGAATGAAGTACTGCTGACAGAATCTGATAATAGTCTGGACTGTTCTACTAGTAATTGTTGGTATTCTTTCTTAACATGATCAAAAAACAGGCATTCGTTGTTTTTGACCACGTATTCTTCCAACATTTCACATAGCATGGTATAAGCAGTGTTCGATGCCTTCCTCTTCTTAAGAAATTCACTATCATCTTCTCTTGAAATGTCTCGCAAGTATTGATCTTTACAACATTTATGGTAAGGAATATTTGAATCATCAGAGAAAGAGCTGATCTTTTCCAACATTTGTATGTCATTATATTCTGTGGCTGCACTTTTCAATATTTCTATAGTTCGAAATCTATTGACAGCCAATGGAACTTCACGTCCATGCTGTCGTTTGCGTGTTCTTTCGCAAATAAAGCATGTTGGTGGTGGCAAATCCTCATTACTGACAGGCTCATCGGTGCGAAGCTGGTCATCAAAATCCTCCAAGTCTCGCTTAATGTTGCTTGATACTTCCGCTCTGAAAATATTTTCCAATAGGAAACCTGATATTTAATAACATGAAACTGAAATTGTAGCATTAAAAATGGTTCTTGTACATCATAACGATTAAAAAAAAATTTTATGAAAAAAATATTTTATAATGTCTTAAAAGGTAATAGGTTTTTATTTTGTTCGACACAATAGAATTCAACACATCGGTTCTCTCACACCGCTCGATATCATTGCAATCTAAGTAAAGCATTAATTTAGGCAAACGGTTTGTTTCAGCGAATCTAGGCTGCTAATGAGTTCACAGTCTCGTACCTATCCGGAAAGGGCTAATTGCTGGACGAGTCGGAAGAAATCGTGTCTCGCATACCTTATCTGATAGTTACCGCTATACTTAGAAACATTCAATTAGCATTGTAAAAGGGAGAATGACGAATGCAATAGATGATCGATTGGGAACCCTAATTACCCTCATAGTATCGAGCCCAGATCGGACGGCGTATCGTGTTTCCTATTTTACAAAGCAGTACTCTCTCACTACATGTGTACATTCTTTCTGGCTTCAAAAGAAACGCGGCGAAAAATTGACGGCAGCCACGCACACAAGTAGGAATTTTTTGCTGAATTCGTCGGTTCAATTACCCATCGCTTTCTGATGACCAACCATTGAAATGCATTTTGTATACTTTGGATTTCTTAGCCGTAACAGACACACGTAAGACTACGAATCGCGGCCTCGGCCGCGGCGCTCCGCTAGTATGATATATTATAAGTGATATTTTAGTACTTACTCGTCTGTCGATGTACCAGCAGCCTGAATTGTCATGGAAGTAACAGCAACATATGATTCGGAACTCTCGCCAGAAACTTCCGGTGCATTATCACATTCCGTTGCACTTTGCTGTTGCTCGAGCTTTTGAAAATCGGAAGGTATTTTAATCGCTGTGAATAACTTATAACACTGCGCGTGATATCCTTCATTTAACCTTCGGGTACACGCGCCCTCATTTGTAACAAGATTACACGCGCCGCACAGTGCGGCGACGCGTGGACAAAAATGTAAAAATAGACCCTTTACTTTCACCTAAATTACCTGAGGAGTCATTAGCAAATAGTCCAAGTAACTGTTTTCAGGGCATAATTATTAGAGTTTCCAAATATAAATAGATAATTAATGGCCCCAAAGTAATGACATTTTGGAGGTAGCTTACTCTTCAGTCCGTCAGTTGCATATTTGCTCTCAGTTGCGAATAGTTCTGCGTGAAAAGGAATGTATTTGTAATAAGTTTATGATGGAGAAAACAATGGCAGGTAAGTTATCTTGCAAACAGTGTAACATTTATCCAGTTATTGGTAATTATTTATATGTTACCTTATTTCATATAAAAGACTGTAAAATTTGAAATTCTGTACTTTTCCTCAAATTTAAAAAAGTTGTACAAAAAAAGTATATAAAAGTATGTATCCAATTTTTTGCTATTTTGTAGCAAATTTAGTGTAGATTAAAGCTGTAATTTCCGATTTTGCAAATACATGCAAACTTTTGAAATCAACAATTGTTTTTAGGAGCAAGCCACCCTCTTACGTATGGCGACTGCTTCGAAGTTTGGGTATCGGCAAAACCTGAAGATAAATTTAGTGCTGTAAAACAATTAGTTGTAAATTCACATAATATTCAGTATTCCGACGACCCAAAACTTCTTAACAATATTAAGTTAGTGTGTGCTAATTTGAAATCAAAGTGGATAAAGTGCTCCCGTTCGAAATCATATTTGTTAAAGAAGGAGGGTATTTTTTTGGCCTCAAAAATTGCAGTCGGCGAAATTTCTGCTGCCAGCACCAGCTTAGATAGGCTAGACAGTAGCCGCGGTCGACCCCAAAAACCGTTCGAAGAATCTTCAGATAAAACGAAAAAACGTAGAGTAGAACCGCTATTGCGAGAACATAGTAGTGCAGAATTACGTTTCGCTGCTGATATCGCTAGCCCATCAACTTCTACAAAATTACCAGTGGTGAAGAAAGAAATTTCGTTACAGCAAACGCTTGCCCTTTATTTAGATTTAGATTTATCACAACGTAAATATACGTTGTTAAGGACAATTGTAAATAGTGTACATAGTGATACTTTTCCTAGTTTATACAGACTTAAGCTGTTCAAATCGGGCTTTTATCCTGCAATTTCATCCGCTACTGAAATATCTGTTGAAGTTGATATTCAAGACTTATTATACAAAACTCTCAACAGTACTTCAAAACTTATTGATACTAAATGTAATATAAGTTCTTCTAATCTAACTCTTGTATGTAAATGGGGTATGGACGAGAGTTCGGGACATAGTACATACAAACAAAAGTTTGCTCAAGAAACGGCAAGCGACGAATTCATGTTTGTTTTAGCTTTTGTGCCCATTATGTTAATTGAAAAGACTTCTAGGCTTGTGCTTTGGAAAAATCCGCGTGCAGGTTCCTCACTGTACTGTCGACCGCTTAAATTTGTATTCTCTAAGGAAAATGCAGACTTAGTTAAACAAGAATACAATAAATATGATCAGTTCTTTAAACAGGATATTCAACCGTGTAAGATAAAAATCGGTGAGACAGATTTCAACGTGGATTTTGAATTTCATTTAACAATGATTGATGGAAGTATATGTAATACTATAACAATGACCAAGTCTTCTGCTACTTGCTATATTTGCGGAGCCAAGCCTAGTGAAATGAATATTTCAGATTTAACCACTTTCATACCAGATACACAAAAATATAAATATGGGTTGTCCATTTTGCACTGTTGGATTCGTTTTTTGCAATGTTGCTTGCAAATAGCATATCGCACGCCTTTTAAAACATGGCGAGCTTCATCTGAATTTAAGGCAGTAAAAGAACAAACCAAGAAACGAATTCAAGATGAGTTTAAGATACGATTAGGGCTTAATATTGACAAACCCAAACAAGGATATGGTAGTTCCAATGATGGAAATACTGCCAGGGCATTTTTTGAACAACATAAAATAAGTGCTGAGATTACGGGCATTAACGAAGACCTGCTTTGTAAATTTTATACAATTTTAAGAATCATAAGCAGTAAAGAAAGAATTAATATTAATAAGTTTTATAAACTTACTACGGAAACAAGAGAGCTATACCTACGAGAGTATGCCTGGTATAATATGCCTGTTACTGTCCACAAAATTCTAGTTCATGGTTATGAGATAATATCTCAGTTTAATATGCCCATTGGCGAAATGTCCGAAGAGTGTCTGGAAGCTAGACATAAAGAAATTCGAAAAGAAAGATTACATCATACGCGAAAAACATCTCGAACGAAATCAAATATTGATTTGATGAATCGCTTAGTTATAACATCGGATCCGTTATTAGCTTGTCATAGACATATTGTTTCTAACAAAAAAAAAAGTGAGCGTGAAGATAACAGCATTAAAGATTATTTCTTGTTGGCAGACAAACACTCTCCGTTATCAGCATATAATATACAAAATACTCTCGAAGATAGCGACCAGTCTGAAACTGAGTCCGAGTCTGAATAAATCATGTAAATAGTTCTATATATCTATATATATACATATGTATATATCTGTATATATTTTGTCTATATGTATCATTTGTATATCTTTCTAATAAGTTGTGGAATTTTTAACGATATAAATTCTAAGAAGTTTAGTGTATAATGTACTATTAGAAACATAAGTCATAATTATTGATTAATTTCAGGGGTAACCGTACGGTGTATTTTGCAAATTTGTTACAATTTTTCTTTAGGCTAATAGTAAAATATTATGATAAATTTATAATATGGCAATATTAATCCTTTTTGGAGTTATGATTTTTGTCCCATTTCTCCATAAGATCGCCGCACTGTGCGCCGGACTGTGAGTCCGCAACTTGAAAAGCACTTGAAAGGTTCCTTAAAAATTGATCGAATCCTGATGAAATTGAGTATTCGGGGGTTTTTGGGGTCGCTGATTAAGAATCCAAAGTCAAAATTTCGAAAAACAATATGGCGGATCCAATATGGTGGAAAGGTTCCTCAAAAATTGATCGAATCTGGGTGAAATTGAGTAATCGGGGGTTTTTGGGGTCGCTGATTACGAATCCAAAGTCAAAATTGCAAAAAACAATATGGCAGATCCAATATGGCGGAAAGGTTCCTCAAAAATTGATCGAATCTGGGTAAAATTGAGTACTCGGGGGTTTTTGGGGTCGCTGATTACGAATCCAGTCAAAATTTCGAAAAATAATATGGCGGATCCAATATGGCGGAAAGGTTCCTCAAAAATTGATCGAATCTGGGTGAAATTGAGTACTCGGGTGTTTTTGGGCTCGCTGATTACGAATCCAGTCAAAATTTCGAAAAAAATATGGCAGATCCAATATGGCGGAAAATTTACTCAAAAATTGATCGAATCTGGGTGAAATTGATTACTCGAGGGTTTTTTGGGTCGTTGATTACGAATCCAAAGTCAAAATATCGAAATAAAATATGGCGGATCCAATATGGCGGAAAAGTTCCTCAAAAGTTGATCAAATCTGGGTGAAATTGAGTACTCAGGGATTTTCGGGGTCGCTGGTTACGAATCCTGCGCTGATTGGCTTGATAGGGATGACGTGAGCTAACGCGATGCGACCTGATTGGCTAGGAGAGAGTGACATTAGAATAAGGGATAACTGTTCCTCGGTATTTACGACCCCGAGGAGATCTGATAAATTCATCGCGCGGCGACCGAACAATGGCGTTGGGTATTTTCCGTGTTCCGGATCTAGCGAGCAGGGGTACCGTTGCTCGTCTTTGATTATAAGTTTAGTTACTTCTAAAAGACATCAAAGTTTCTTAGCGTTAATATACTCTACAAAAAACAGTTAAGCTTATATATTTTTTAAAACCCTGTTTAGACTTTTGCCTAAACAATCCTTTCCTAGAAACCATAGCGCGACGCCGAAAACCCCCGGGTACCGGAATTCAGGGCAATTACTCACTTTTACGTCGAGATTTGATCCGCGCATGCGCCGTATTGTGGCGCCATCTAGGAATTTTGTAATTTTGGCCTCGGATTCCTAATCAGCGACCCCGAAAACCCCCGGATACCCGAATTCAGGTCAATCCGTTAACTTTTCGACTTTTGGCCCGATTTTCGGCCTTTCCGCCCTACTAATTGTAAAGACAGATTTCGCAATAACTCGATGACAAGTCTAGGCTTAGAGTTCACACAGCAGATAGATACACGTCAGCGTACGCTTGAAAGGTATTGAGATCGGTAAGGCGCTGTAGCGGCGGGTTTTGAAACGGCGGTTAATTTTAAATTCGTGCGGACTGAGAGTCCGCGCGCGTGTACCCGAAGGTTAACGATGTTTCAGCCAAAAGTTCAACATTATTGTACATTGTCCGTGATTTATTGAGGACCGGTTTACTCCGACGATACTCTAAAACCGTCCTACATCTCTTTATTCCGTCCGAAGTAAATTTAACAATTTTTTTAGATGTCTTCTCCACAAAATACACACTTCATAATATTATCACTCATAGCAGATATTAAACTCACAAAAGTTTATTCACAAAACTTATATTAAAACACTGTTCCGTAAGGAAGGGGAAAGAAAAGAATCGGTCCGGTTTAGATATCACAAGAAAGTCATACATTCACTGAGCGAAAATGATACACAGAAATCGTACGAAATTATAACTTGGAAACACGAGAATATTAATCGGTTCGATGCACACTGATTACGAAAGAAGACTCACGACTGTAGAAATACACTGATGGATGAAGAGGCACTGATCACTTGATTACACAGAATGCATAACGTGCATTCGGTTGCGGTTTATATATCTTACAACTAACAGATAGTGGGGATAGCGTGGGAGATGCAATACGCCCTGATTGGCTGAATGAGAATTACGCTGTAGATAGCATGATCTATGCGGGGTGCTCTGATTGGCTAGAAAAATGGTGTGATAGCGAACCTGGAAGCTGATTTAGCATTCTAAGTATAGCGGTATTTATCAGAATCGGTATTGCGGAAAACAGTTCATTACTACTCGTCTAGTAATTAACCCTTTTAAGAAAGGTGCGGGACAGTGAGCTCATTAGCAGCCTGGATTCGCCGAAATATACCGCTTCGCTGATGGCGAGATTAAATTTAGGTTCACGAGGTATTTATGATTGCGATACGATTAGAACGGTACGAATGGATATTCAGAATTGCGTCTATCGCGTGACGGAACAGTCCCGTATCTTTCTCGGAATGTAATATCCATACGATAATCCCATATACCCCGATTATGTATAAATATAATATGACGGCCACGTCCGACATTCAAGTCTTTTGTTATATACACTTAAAATCACTTTTTCTAAGCACATGTCAAAATTTGCATGGCGGGATGGTGGGAAAATGGCGGCACCATGTCCGTCATCGGGCACGTTGCCTTGCGCTGACTTTATTGACGATTTTTGTTACTTCGGCTTGTGGAAATCGGTAGATTATATTTTTTCCGCTATCCTTGAATTATTTCCTTCAAAATAAATCAAAATTCGACCGCGCTCGAGAATGTCCAGGTCACGTTTTTTTTTGCAAGTTTGTAACCCTCCCACTCCCTTACGTCACGCTCAAATCGTCAGATTACACAGGTTTACAAAAAAAAAGTCCGGACTATTTGACCGGACCATGGTATTCCGAGGTATTTTTGCGTCCTGAATCCGATCCCGAGGTCATCTGAGCCCCATCACGTCAGGAAAACGAGATTTCAAGGTCATTTAGAAGTTAAAATGACCATTTTTTGGAACTGGACCCGGGACAATTTCTCAAGCGACCTGTTGAGTTGGAGAGGGTAGCTGTTTAGGTCTTGAACACCTTCCAAACATTGGAATGGAGTCCTAAATCTCGACCGGGACTATCACAGAACCACCCCAGTGGATAAAATGTTGCCATGATCGTTGTATCTCGCGGATTACGATCTCCCTGTCAAGGCATCCAATTTCGGCGATCCGTTCACTGTGACATATTGACAGTGGACCCAGCACTGACCCTAATGGCCTTAGAACCTTGGAGTTATGCTCTGGGTGCTGCTCAGGGCAGTCCCATTTCCTTATTTATTTATTTCGAAATCTCGTTTTTCTGACGTGATATGGCTTAGATGACCTCGGGATCGGATTCAGGACGCAAAAATACCTCGGAATACCATGGTCCGGTCAAATAGTCCGGACTTTTTTTTTTGTAAACCTGTGTTATTGAAATGTACACTTTTCAGCATGTAATTAACCCACCTTACCTTAATCTGACGCGCTCGAGTATTTCTGACGATCGATTTTTTTTTATAATTCTGATCGGCTGCCCTAGATGCGCGGCCCTATATAAAGGGCTAATATATGGTGGAGGTACTCAACAGGGTGCAAGGTATCTCCCTATATGATATTCTGACGCGCTTGAGTAAATCCCAAAAAATCCCCTATTGGGCTCCCCTACTACAACCCATGGAACTCTCGAATTACGATCCGATAAGCACGCTGGGTCTCGATCGAATGCTTCCTTCGATTGCCTGGAGGAGCATGAGTCCTCCTTACTCCTTTGTCCTGGGCCTCTGTTGGAAAGCCCCATTACCTTGACGTCATTATGGGGGAAACTGCCTGCTTCCACCTGGATTCATGAATCACTCTTGCTTGACGCGTCCACTCCTAAAGGCCCTTGCACACTGGACGCGTCAAGCGCCAAGCGTCGAGCAGCGAGCGCTTGCTGCTTGCTGCTTGGATTGGTGACCATTCATACTGATCGCTTCAGCGTGCCAAACTACAACCTTGAAATTTTCGTAATGTACATACTTCACCCAAGGTAGATCACTTCGCATGGAAACGAAAATTAATCATTTTGGCAATTTTATATCTCCATCGCTGATTGTTCTTTTTCCATTTTTACACATGAAATGTTATATAATCGACGTAAAATATCAAATCCAATCTGAACCAAATGCGAGGTTAGGCTAGTTTGTACACCCATGCTCACGAATTCTGTCGCTGGTGACTTTTTTTAAATGTTATTTTTAAACGTACTAACCAATGATTAATAATCCTCATGCTTTCATTAACGAGAGTAGACGCCACCGTAGATAATGAGGGTATGAGAATTAATTGTTCATTGGTTAGTACATTTAAAAATAACATTTAAAAAAGTCACCAGCGACAGGATCTGTGAGCACGGGTGTAACTAGGCCGCTGCTCGCTGCTAGCCCAAACTCCAACACCGTTCAATTTTTGGGAAGCGTCAAGCGTCACGTACGAAATATCTCTGCGCTCATTGGTTGCGCGCTTGACGCGTCCAGTGTGCAAGTGCCTTAACTGTGCATTGAAATACCATTTCATTATCGTTTGTTATTTTTATAAATCCTCATAATTTAATTTAGCCGAATTAAACCAATCTTTACTTTGCATAAATTATCACAACTGAAAAGCGTCTAGAAGTTTCACTTCTACCGTACGGCGTTTCTTCTTTTCAACGCGTTTGCCCCGTGGCGGCCGACTGAATGATTTATCATCGAGACCCGCGCATTTAACGCGAAGCTATACCGCTAGCTATGTGTAACGAGATCCAAAGTTCGTGTAGTGTGCGAACCACTGAAATTTTCCTCACGAACACTTCTCGCCACGGCACGCTATTACAGACCACGAAAGGTATTCTGTACAAACACGAGAGCTCTCCCCCCATCGACTCGTCCCGAGAAATTCCATCGCCGTAGCAATTTTAAATCAGAACCGTCGTCATACTTGACATTTCCCGCCTCTCTCGCGCCCTGAGCCCTGAGGAATTCGGGCCGAAGTCAAGGGAAGGGGGGGGGAGTTGGTTTTACCCGATAAATATTTCAATAAGGTCGATGCGCGGTGCTGGAATCGATGGTGCGATGGGAGGAAGTTGACCCCGAACGGAACTACCCTACCCATCAGGTAAACGCGTAATCCCCGGACGCGTCGAGGGAAATTAGCAAGTGGCGAATCTGCGTGGAGCCTCGTGTCGAATACGAGCGCTCGGGAAATATCTGGCAGCGTGGCATTCCTCGACTATTCCACTCGCGCTATTGGGATCTTACCAATGGACGTATGACCTCTGGTGGCAGAAAAAGTAACTATTATAAGGTAACAGTGCTTGGAGCAAACTGACAGCTGCATCATTGTGCGTGCACTTAAAAATTATTTTTTGTTGGAGGAATGACGTCTCCCGTTGTCAAATCGCAAACAAAGTCAAAGAGTAGACTTGTTTGCTGCGTCCCCGGTTGTGAAAGTCGTTTCGATAGGGATAATATCGCATTTCATTATTTTCCCAAACCTGATAAACGTGTTGTTTAAATCACAAATATTTTCGGTAATAAAGAAAAAGCGATAAAGAAGAAATCAAACAATGCTAATCATTTTCAGTACTCAAGCAAGTTTTTCCCTATGCTGTCACACGTAAAATGTTACCTTAAGGCCGCCACATTGATTTAGGCTCCGCCCATTGGTAAGATCCCAATAGGGAACTGACATATTGCGATATGACATCTGGTGAGAATAATGTGAACCACTCTCTGCGTGAAGTTGAATGTGCTTGGTCGTTGTTAGTTCAACTGTCAAAATAAAGTTATGATGGAAATTGGCGAATTTTCACCTCGTCGTCAAATTAAAAGTAAAGAGTATTGTTGTGCGTATCAAAATCTCATAAAGATGTGCGTTTACGGTTTCATTTCTTTCCGAAGCCAAATGAGTGCTCTCTCTCTCTCTCTCCCTCTCCCTCTCCCTCTCCCTCTCCCTCTCCCTCTCCCTCTCCCTCTCCCTCTCCCTCTCCATCTCCCCCTCCCTCTCCCTCCCCCCTCCCCTCCCCTCCCCCTCCCCCTCCCCCTCCCCCTCCCTCTCCCTCTCTCTCTCCCTCTCCCTCTCCCCTCCCCCCTCCCTCCCTCTCTCCCTCCCTCTCCCTCCCTCTCCCCCTCTCTCTCTCCCTCTCCCTCTCCCTCTCCCTCCCCCCTCTCTCCCCCTCTCTCCCCATCTCTCCACATCTCTCCCCCCTCCCTCCCTCCCTCTCTCCCTCCCTCTCTCTCTCCCTCTCTCTCTCTCCCTCTCCCTCTCTCTCTCTCTCTCTCTCTCTCTCTGTGTATATAAAGAACGCCTTCGGCAAAATGAAAAAAATCGATATGCTAAAGGCATGGATAAGTGCTTTAAAAATCGGAAACGAGGTTACATGCCACGTGAAAGTATGCTCTCATCATTTTAAGAAAGAAGATTATATATTGTGACTGGTATAGAGGTTAGGAAGTTACTTGTAGCTGTGTAGCAGTATTGCTAATGTATATTTATATTTTTCTCCCAGTCCTGCATTGCACGAACATAACACTGATGCAATTACCCCATTTCTGTTTATTTCTCCTTTGATTTCACGTGGTTTTCCCTTCAAATTCTACGTTTGTAAACAGAGAGCAAATAACTTCACAGTATCATGTAACGTCCTAACGTAGCCGTTTTCATGGAATAAAACGCAGCGGCGAATAAAGCGATAGAATAAGAGGAATCAAATAGCGACGAGAGCAAGGCCGCTGCGAAGACCGGAACGCCGACTCCGCACCGAGCCAAAACTGCACCGCGAGTAACACGAACCCTCGCGCAAGGTGAAGGCGCGAAAACCTCCACGTGCCACCCGCGTAGCATTAAAGGAAATGCACCAGCGAAAAACAAGACGCCAAGTGGCCACCGATCAGCCGCTGACAGGAAGAAACCTCCATGATTCAACGCATTCCTTCTCCTTTCCCTTTTCAACATCAGGAAGGATCCCCACCCGGAACGAAGTCTAACGGCATATATAAGGAAAATCCTGGACACCGAGGGGGGCTTTTTGTTTTTTCATTTTGAAGATTAACATTCAGTTAAACTTATAGAGAGTTACGCGTGTTCTGTTCAAGATCTAAAGAAAATGAAGTTCTGTTCGAGATCTAAAGAAAATAAAGAAGTTCTGTTCGAGATCTAAAGAAAATAAAGAAGTTCTGTTCGAGATCTAAAGAAAGTGATTGTGATTTGTTGAAACCTCAACCTCTATCCCTGTCGTGCTACCTTTTCAAGAAAGTGAGTGACCAAGGAGAGACCGCACCCCACTCGATCCACCCCTCGAAGGAAGGATCGTACGGCCGACAGAAGGAGGAAGAGAGAGAGCGAGAGATCAAGGTTGGAGCTCCAGGCAAAGGTAAGTGGCAACAGATTGTTCTCTTAAGATATAGAAACTTGCGTGTGTATCCCAACTCCCCATTCCAGTCCCGAGTTAATAGTTAGTGGTTTAGCGAGTTGTCCATGACGTGACAATCACTTTCCTTCGTTTCTTCATTTTTTCCACATAATATAACATGGTTCGCATTGAGGGTTCTTTCTCCTTCTACGAAATTTCGGCTGGAAGGATTGCATTTTACCCACTGACAAATATTTTCTAAATTTAAAGCCATTCTATCATTGCACTGATGTACATTTTGCGACGCCATATTGCTACGTCACAAGCAAGCTCCGCCTACATGTCAGTTCCCTATACGAGAAAAGTAAATTAATCGACCGAATGAATTTTTTTCTTTCGAACAACGAACGATTTATCGTTCGAGTGGAAATAAGTTTGGCGATAAAGCTCGAAGTCATACCCGTAAGAACAGTTGCTTCGGTTCTTTTCAGGCGTCACAAGGAGAGCGGTGGATTGAGAGGAGCTTGGGCCAACGGACGAAAATTCTACTTATCCCAGTTTACATCATGGGACCAAGTTGTAAAAAATATTGTAGGGCAAATCCGAGTGAAATGGAATGTTAGGAGAGACGTAATACTTTCCCCACCTCTTAGATTATTCGGACGACTCTCGAGGCAATTGTACATAAGAAAGAGTACCTACGAAAATTTGTTGTGTCTTCGATTCTCTGCTCGTTCATGTTTAAATCAGTAAATATTTTCGCAATCTCGAAAATCTATTTCATCATTTGAAGCTTCCAAACGTTATGTACGTACACTATGCCCGCCATTCTCCCTTGATTTGTGTATACAGTGTACTATCAAACATTCCACCCCTCCCTAATGATCGGGACAGATGGAACACTCGGGTCCGGGATAGCTGCCACATTCGCGTGCGTAATTTTAACTCACTATTTTTGTTATTGACACGAAATACTTCAAAAATCTCTTTAATAAAGCAAGTGGTAATTAAAGTTATCATTGTTCAAACATTTGTGATGAATTTGTAACTAACAATAAGTTCGGCACTTTAATTATGTAGATACCTATACAGCGTGCTCGCGAATTCTAATCGTCTAATTTTTGTTATAAAATGACATGTCGATGATTTCTGATGACGCGTTTATAAACTGCGACAGAAAGTGGCAAAAGAAGCACTAAACTTTGAATACTCATTCTATACGACGTCTTTTCTCGAAATGTAGGGGAGAGTCGCCGAATTTGGACCAATTGAAATATTTGTCGATAAATGTTGAAAATGGGATATCTTAGAGAAATACAAACATGCGGAAAGAATAAGCTATAATACATTCTTTAAAGATGCAACTGAATTTTCCGAAAAATATTTTACAAAGTCGAAAAACCATAAAAACGAAAAGTATGCATTCGGTTCAATTATGGAAACTGGTTGCCTAGAATGGAAAAACGAATTCCTATATTGGATCGCTGGCTAAATTGAGACAAGAAAAAGAGTACCACAATAGGATAAATATCCCTTTTCATTAATTAAGGTAAAACCGCGAAAACATCATGACTTTAAAGTATTCTTCTAGAAAATGTAAAGAATAAAGAAATAGGGGAATTATGCCTAAGATGACATACTGGGGTAAAACGACATACTGAAGTTTTTTTCAATTTAGCACCTTGCACAGACTCCCTATGACGCCTGCCGGAGTTTAAATTGGCCGCACCACAATTTCACATAGTTATGTGATTCTAACACAAAAGTTCAAGTCGTAGTGGGTGTAATTTAGAAATGTAAGTATATTCAATGTAATATTATATTTTACTTGAAGTTGAAGTAAAATTCTATGAATAGCTTATAAGCAAATTCAACGGCAATTATAGAGAATACTAATGTGGTCATTATTATTCATTTTGCAAATCGATTCTTGCAGTTAATATAATGCATGCGAAACAAGGTTTTGTTTACGAAAACTATGGAGTTCAGGGTAAAACGACATGTCACATAACAAGGCATAATGACATAGTATGTCATTTTGCCCTGATAATTATTAAGCAGATGTTTATTTCGATATACCTAATGTTTTTATAGATGGTTGGACATTACAAAAGAAACAGTGATCGACAGAGCTGGAGTGGATTAAGTGCATTAAGTGCCAAAATTGGGCTCACTGCGAATGTGCTGATACCTCACCAAGATGCAAAGTCTTCGTTTGTGAACTTTGTCTTTAAATAATAACTATGTTCTGTTTCTTATTATCGTTCGTTTTTAATGAATATTTATGTTCTTAATAAATGTTCTTTTTTATTTTTCAATAAATAATTTACTTTTCGTGTTTTTAGAAGTTTCTTTTATATGTGTCATTTTACCCGCATGTGTAAGCCTAAAATGACAGACAATTTTGTAAAATTTTACATTTCTTGAAAAAAAACAATTTTAAATATTTTTAGGGAGGTAATAATATAATTTTACCTAATATCTAACAATTGCATAAAAAATTTTAGCTACATAATAATTTTCAAAGATTTTGCAATGGAAAATATTTAGGGTATGTCATTTTAGGCATAATTCCCCTAATCATTTCAGCTATTCAAGAAAATAGTAAAACAATGAATAGAGAACTTTATTTTATTGTGTTATTATACCGTCACCTTGGTTGAATTTGGTCCAATCTAGGTAACTCAATTTAGTCCAATTCAGGAAATGTTTACCAAATTACCAAACAGGTATTGCCAATCTCCGTTGACAGCATAAATCTTTAAAACAACCATGTCATTTTATAGCTATGTAAATGTATTTTCTAAATACAGAATAAGACATACTTACATATGCAGGTACGACAGTTACAATTACTTACTTACATCACAACAATTAGCAAAGCTTCGGTCTCTCGATAAGTTTTTCAATTGTTCATGTAATGAAGATTGTTACTGGGCTATCAGCTACAACTAATGGTCATCAACTAAAAATACGAGTATATACCGTGGGTGGACCAGTTATTGACACTTTCTGGTTAGGGATTCACTTGAATCTACAATTAAATATTATTTTCTGTATCAAAATAATTTGTTTTCTTTATAAAAATAAACTTTAGACTCTTCGGCATCTAACAAACAGTCAAAAATATTCAAAAAATTAATCCAAATAATTAATATTACATAAATAAATATTTGTCTCAAGTGGATGAGTTTATGACAGGGGCAAAACTGAAGTGGATGTATTTCTGGCATCAAGTGCGCTAGTTTTTGACAATAGGTCGCGCGTGTTGATTTATCATTATACATTATTATAAACGATTAAATTTACTTACGAAATAATTAAAATAACTTTTATTTCATATAAAAATACAAATTTGTTTTTTTTTTTGGCGTAATATTTTCATTCTCTGACATATAGCTTGTTAATGGCAGCGAATAATTGTGATAGTCATATTGATCTTATTAATTCAAATTTTCAAGGCTCATTTATTATTTCTTGTTTAATTTCTTTGGCAATGCTCAGTGACTTCTTTGTTATATTTTTCTAGAATTAATAGAAAGTCCTGCCTTCACTGCTGTTAATGCCGCTTATAACTCGATTTCAGTGTAGGTACTTCCCTCTGGTTTTTTTGTGGTGCATTTTACCCCCGAGAGAAAAAAAATATATATTATATTTTCTTAATTAAAATGAGAGAGCATATGTACTTTCATAGGCAAAATGATTTTAATTGCAAAGTGTTGAATAGGTACCTACTTGAGAAATTAAGTGAGGTTAGGAAATTGACGGGTAAACCGGTGTCACAAATAGGAACATAGCAGCTTATACAGGATACATTATTGACACCCCAATTTTTTTATTAAATAAATTTGTATTTAATTTTTTTATCATTTCAATTAATAAATTAACGTACTATTTTTCTACAAGAATAATTTTTATTTATATTTAATACCTACATTGTCAAAATTAAGAGAAAAAACTGAGATCGAATTTTCACACCATTATTGTAGATGGCCGACGCAGGCGAGCTGACACCAACCCGCACATCCTTGAAAACTTGATTTAATTATATTGGTCTATTGTCAAGCGATGATTTTACGCGAGAAAAGACACAAGATCCTGTAGTATGCGCACAAAATTCTTTTTCTATGTTTTTAAAACGAAATTTCGCTCAAATTACTGAAAATGCGCCTTACCTGTCAGTAACTAGCGCATTGTCAATAACTAGTCCACCCACGGTAATAAAGAAGATGGGCCATCTATCTCCATGTCTAAGCATACGATGCAACTAACTAAACAACGAAAAGTATCCCTACTGTTCTAGATAATAGGGGTGGTCCAACCTAGGCACCAGTCCAAATTCGAGAACTCTCTGCTAATTATTTTTGTATATATTTTTGTTTGTAAAAATAGTAAATATGTTTCATCTAAACTATCTCCGTCGTATAATGTCGCATTTGATACTTAAAACAACAACAATTGTTTTTCTAATTAAAGTACGTGTTCCATCTCACCTGCAAAGTTTCCTTTGTCTAGGAGGTTGCAGCTGTGCAGGTACGACAGCCATTTCAAAAAACGTGTTCCATCTCACCCAGATTCCTACATTGAGAAAAGAGTTTATTTGTAGGTTATAATGTATACTTGATTATGGTGAAATAAATATTTCGTTGAACCAAATAAATATACGTTAATTGCAAGAATGTCTCATTCAAACAAAAATAGAATACTAGCTGACGAATATTTGCTTGGCCCAAAGAAATATTTTTTTGTCATAATCAATTATACGTATATTAACTATAAATAAACTGTTTTCTCAATGTACTATTTACTGGAAACAGTGTACTTTCTCTCTATCGAAACTATCTTTCGAAGATACTCGATGCGCTGTGCGTATACGTATACCTACATATGTATATGTAAACTTATGGAGTGTATCAAGTTCGAGTTGGTTGGAAGGAAAAGAATTGTGGCAAAATCACGACGATTCTCTAAATTCGAAGAATTCTGCACCGAGTAAACTTCGGTGAGTTTTGATATCTCGAGATAAAGGATGTTACGCGTCGTGTAAAGCCGCGTATACACCTAGCGAATCTGTTCGGCCGAACACCAGCGAACGCGTGCATTCGCCAAGTGTGTATGCTTCAGCGAACGTGCGCGAACGAATTTGTGCGTGTTTGCCGCGTACACACCTAGCGAATCTGTTCGGCCAAACACCAGCGAACGCGTGCATTCGCCAAGTGTGTATGCTTCAGCGAACGTGCGCGAACGAATTTGTGCGTGTTTGCCGCGTACACACCTAGCGAATCTGTTCGGCCAAACACCAGCGAACGCGTGCATTCGTTCGGGAATGCATTCGTTCGCAATCGCCAATGTTCGCCGGTCTGGCGGTAAACCAGCGAACATCAAAGGATATCTGCTCGAAATTCAAGGTCTCTAGAAGACCCTGAAAGGTAGGTACTAACTGCCGCCTATTGGCGACGGCCACGGAAAGTTATGTGCTCTATAGTACGCATTACTTTGCATGTGAGGCATTACTTTACCATTCTGAAGGACTCTATTTTTACGACGTCTTGATAATAATGTTGGTGTGTTTGTTGTTACATTGATTCCCGTTCTGACAAACGCGTGCTGCAAATGCGCTCGCGACCACGGAACTTTTCAACAAGGGTAACGCACCTTTCTCGGAAGACTATTTACCGGACTGGATCAAATCTTTTCCTTCTATTATCCTTCTATTATATAAAATAGTTTTTGAATAAATGCGTGGATAAAACCGTGTCGCCAAAAACCCCGGCGACCCTGGCACCCGATGCGTGGAGCCAGGTACTTACCCCCCGGGGGTTGGGAAGCAAAGCTAGTACGTACAACGCCGTGGTCTTCTTCTTTTCATTGATTTTCTTCTTCATCAATTAGCACACATGCTGCACTTGCAATAATTACTAACTCGTCATCACCAGACATATTCTTTAACTTACTTGCCGGTGGAAAAGAAATAGATTTCGAGCGAACCTCGTTGAACAAATGACGAACACCGAATGCATTCCGAACGCATTCGCTGGTGTTCGGCCGAACGCATTCGCTAGGTGTGTACGCGGCTTTATGCGTTTCCTTCCCGATAGTGTGCACTCTATGTACATAAATTCGTCCGTAAATCAGTTTCGAAACTTTCGGTCCACATGGAATATCGATGTATCGATTACGATTGAGTGTACGAGAATGATGAAGCGGTAGAAACCGAGACGTAAATTGAAAATGACGGACGGGTAAATTCAAAATATATAGAGTAGGTAACTGGTGCAGTTATTGACCTTTTGAGCAGACAGTCATCGGCACATCTTTATCTCTCTTTGGGCATTTTCACACTGGCCGACACGGCACCGACACGACAATGACAACGATGCTGTGTGTGTGTGTGTGTGGTGGACGTATAATCTCTGGACGTCGGCCAGTGTGAAAACGCCCTTTATCTAATACAGTTACTATTCCCGAAGAGTGCCAACCACTATCAGGATAATACCGACAATTGTATCCGTTACTCTACTCACTTTTCATTCTTCTGGATTTATACAGGCTGTTTCATAAGTATTGTGACAAACGTAAAGGGGTTGTAGAGGGCATTAAACTAAGCAATCTTGACCAATAAACCTGTGTCCAGAAATATGCCGTTTGGGCAGGAAGGTGAATGAACGTTTCATTCAGATACTGCCGCGCTTGCAAAGAAAAATGCGCCGGAGCGCCATCATGTGCGACAGTCCGCAAGCCCAAATGCGGAAAGGCTGCAAAACAATTATGAATCGCAGCGTGCACTATTTTTCATGCAGTTCGCATGGTTCCCGCACGTCATTTTTTACAACCAAACCGTTGGATCTATTGGGAAGGGTGATGGCCGCCTCCACAGTTGTGCAGGACATGCCTGGGGTATTCCATAGGGTCCGGATTGCAATGCACAACCGTGGCACACTCTGTATTGAGCGAAACGGAGGCCATATTGAGCCATTTTTATAAACATTAAAAATACAATTATTAGTTGCTTCGTATTTCTCTCATTCACCTTTTCTGAGTATAATCAGAGTACAGCAGGTGAATTATTATACATCGTCTATGAAATTATATTGTAAAAACTGCATTTTCTATCAATTTTTCGGTAGAATTTTATTTAATAAATATCACATAATTTGAGTTGAGAATCAAGCCGAAGTACTATCGACATCCTCTAGCTTCTCGATCATCAATTCCCTTGATTCCGATCTCAGTTTGAGTACTCGGTTGCCTGTTATTAATCATGCATTGGAATTATTCGGAAATTCACTAGTGCAACGGAAACGCACCAAAGTGGCAAAAGATATTACTGCAAGGGTAGGAATTTTCTCTGTACCTGATAAAAAAAAAGGTACTCAATTTAATGTTATAAAAAATATGTAGGCTTTTTGTACTCAGTAATTTAATGACTGTTTCTGTTTGATTACACAGGCACACAAAAAAAAGGCCTTGTTCCCGGAACCAGACCAGTATATCTTTATGTTTTTGGGGTCGCTGAATCCGAATCCGGTGTCCGTTTGTCTCCATCACATTTTTTTTTAATCTCAAAAAACCATCAATAGATCATGATTTTCAAAAAGTTAATGGACTTAAACCAAATTCGCTATAGGGGTTTTTTTGGGTCGCTGATTACGAATCTGAAATAGGATTTCAAAAATGCAAAATGGCGGATCCAATATGGCGGACGCGATTTTTGAAAATCGACGGATTCATGCCGAATTTGATATAAGGGGGTTTTTTGGGTCGCTGATCATGAATCTGAAGTCAGATTTAAAAAATTCAAGATGGCGGATCCAATATGGAGGACGAGATTTTCGAAAATCGACGGATTCATGCCAAATTTGGTATAGGGCTTTTTTTCGATCGCTAATGACGAATATGAAGTTATATTTACAAAAATTCAAAATTTTCGAAAATCTTGTCCTCCATATTGGATCCGCCATCTTGAATTTTTAAAATCTGACTTCAGATTCATGATCAGCGACCCAAAAAACCTCCTTATACCAAATTCGGCATGAATCCGTCGATTTTCAAAAATCACGTCCGCCATATTGGATCCGCCATTTTGCATTTTTGAAATCCGATTTCAGATTCGTGATCAGCGACCCAAAAAACCCCTTATAGCGAATTTGGTTTAAGTCCATTAACTTTTTGAAAATCATGATCTATTGATGGTTTTTTGAGATTAAAAAAAAATGTGACGTGATGGAGACAAACGGATACCAGATTCGGATTCAGCGACCCCAAAAACATAAAGATATGCTGGTCTGGTTCTGGGAACAAGGCCTTTTTTTTTCTGTGCCTGTGTTATCGACGTTGAATATTTAAAAAACATTTTTCACTTTTATTCTCACATTTTTTTGAATATCGTTCTTATATTTTCAGGAAAATCTATTTCACCTGAAATAAAAACATTAATTGAAGAATTTTATCATAGCGATGAAATCAGCGCTATGATGCCCGGGAAAAAAAATTTTTTTTCAATAAAAGATACGTCCGGCAAACGCGTTCATCATCAGAAGCGACTTCTTGGAAATTTGCGTGAACTCTTCCGACGATTTAAAGAAATTTATCCCACTGCTTCCATTGGATTTTCTAGCTTTGCACAATTACGTCCTAAATACTGCGTTCTTGCTAGAGATGGTGGAACACACATAGTATGTGTGTGTACAATAAGCCAACATTTTAAATTAATGATGCTAGGTATTTTTTTTCCTTAGTGAATCTATATTTTGCTTTAATTCTTTTAGCTTTCAGTAATAAATGTCCATTATTTTTTAGGGTGTAAATTGCAATCAATTTCATGCAATAGCAATCTCTGTCGTCCCATGGAGACATATGAAGATGTTTTGATGCTGCTCATCTGCCGTGAATTCACTCCAGCGTACTATATGAGCTCATGTGATGAATGTCTTGGCGTAGATAATTTACGTTAAATATTATCACGCTGATTCCATGAAAATAATATTTCATATATTGCCTATAGCCATTAGGTTACGAAACCGCGATGCACATTGGATAACATTAGTTGCAGTGATCAAGAATTTATTAAAACATTTTGTGATCAAGCCAAATGCCTTTTGCAACAGTCATTCATAGCCAACCAACAGTCTGGCTACCTGAGGTCTGTCAAGGATAATTTAATCATGAATGTCTCGTAATTTGTGATTTCGCTGTAAATTATGTATTCGTTGTGCAAAATGCAGTACCTGGATTTCACTGAAATAATAACCAGGACAACCATCTATCCAGTAGTTATTTATTATAAATTTAATGGCATTTTAAAGCATCAGAGAGTCTTGTTATCATTTCTGATTGTTTGAATCATGATGCTGTAGCTGTCTGGACGTTCACTGAATTCGTTGTTAGTCACATAAAATCATTCATACCATACCATGCCATTTCTCATGGAGCACCATAACAATTCAAACATTTTAAGATTTTTGTAAATATTTATTACCATAGTACAGACTTTACTGTTCCTGCTGAGTGGCATTTTTTTGCGACAGCTCATGGCAAGGGACCATGTGATGGAATTGGCGGAACAGTTAAGCGCTTGGCAGCAAGAGCTAGTTTACAGCGTTTGGCTGAAGAGCAAATTTTGAATCCCCTTGATTTGTATAATTTCGCTAATTCACCAAGAAATATACCGAATATCACTGGAAAGTACTGTGAATCCTCAAAGTATTTCCATGCAAGGAATTTTTTAACTGAACGATTCTTGTGTGCGAAAGCTATTCCTCATACACTTCAAACACATTATATTATTCCCACTGCTAATCACTCTGTAATTACGAAAAAATATTCTTTTTCTAATGATTATACGGTCTACAAAATAATTAAATAAAAAAATCATGACATAAGATGCTGACAATTTATTTTTAAGAGAATTCCTTTTTCTGATACTCAGTAATTGTTTAACACGTTGACTGTCCCCATAAGGAATTTTTTCCATCCCACGACGTCCAAAAATGAAATCACCATGTATACGGCAATGGCAAATGAATCACATATGTCTCATGGACGTACAGCGACGTTTCTGTATGAATCATATGTGACTCATGGGACAGTCAATGTGTTAATATAAAATGAACCAATGCTCATCCCAACTTCATTTCGGGCTTCATATTTTCCTAATACACCAAGGAATTCATGGTTAAAATTTCGTTAAAAACAAAAATGGCGTATTTCAGATAATTAAATATTTGAAGGGCTTATTGGAAAAACATGACAAGCCACAAAATCATTTTATTGAGAAGACGAGCTTTGAAGTTTCAAAGAAACCTGTAAAATGCATATTTGATGAATATAACCCCTCAGTGTTTTTAACAGATATACTCTAGCTCATATATGAACGTCTACAATCTTCAAATATGAAACAAAAATGCAGGGGACTACTACAAAGTAAACTGTTTATTTTTGAACAGAGTGTGGTTTGTCACGTTTTCCCAATAACCCCTTCGTTTGTAAAATAAACTATTTTTTCTCATATCATTCGCTTGTTTAGAAATGATATCAATTTTTTCTACTCAAGTTCAGGTTCTAAAGAGGATTTTTTGTATAAGGAATTTGTTTCTTAGAGTTCATTTAGTAGGAGAAAATTGGGAATAAATTTCACAAGATTAGAAAATATGGGAAATTTCAATAAATGATAGGACAAGAACGCAATGTTAGATTAAAAAGAAATTTGAGAATTTATTAGGTATAAATGGTAAAGTACTACATAAAAAAAAATTACAACAATATCTGTGACTCAAAGGTCGGCGACATTTAAAGTTGATGTGGAATCTCCCATATACAGGGTCTTCAAAAAGTCCCGGTACGGCTGATTATCTTAGCGGGAAATCATTTTAGAGAAAAATGTTTAATGTAAAACTTTTAGGATTTTTCCCTGGCTACCCAATGGTCATATTGGATTTGATCTTGACTATGACTTCCAAGGTCATATCAAGGTTAAATTGATCTTTTTATGCGAACCCCTAATTTTGATACCGGAAATGAAAAGAGCGGGAAATTTCACGTTCAAATATGTCCTTGACCATTTTTTCCGTGTGACCTTTATGGTCAGCGGAGCACAGTGGGAAATTTCCTTGAATTATGACAACATTCTTAATGGCTTATTCAACTTAAACCAAATTCGGTATAGGGGGTTTTTTGGGTCGCTGATCACGAATCTGGAGTCAGGTTTCAAAAATTCAAGATGGCGGATCCAATATGGCGGACGAGGTTTTCGAAAATTGACGGATTCGTGCCAAATTTGGAAAATTTTGAATTTTTGAAATCTTACTTCAGATTCGTGATCAGCGACCGAAAAAAACCCCTATACCGAATTTGGTTTAAGTTGAATAAGCCATTAAGAATGTTGTCCTAATTCAAGGAAATTTCCCACTGTGCTCCGCTGACCATAAAGGTCACATAAAAAAAATGGTCAAGGACATATTTGAACGTGAAATTTCCCGCTCTTTTCATTTCCGGTATCAAAATTAGGGGTTCGCATTTAAAAATATCAATTTGACCTTGATATGACCTTGGAAGTCATGGTCAAGGTCAAATACAATATGACCGTTGACTAGCCAGAGAAAAATCCTAAATGTTTTGCATTAAACATTTTTCTCTAAAATGATATCCCGCTGAGATAATCAGCCGTACCGGGACTTTTTGAAGACCCTGTATATGTCGCAGGCAAATAGTAACTTTTTAGGTAAATCGCTTTTGTGGCTTCGCTCGCTCCGCCGATTCTAACCTAACCTAACCTAACCTAACACATTGAAATATAATTAAATTAGATTTGGTAAGGTTACATTAGGTTAGGTTAGGCTAGAATCGGCAGAGCGAGCGAAGCCACAAAAGCTATTCGCCTAAAGTTACTATTTGCCTGCGACATATATATATATATTTCGGTTCTTTATACGGGAAACATTTACTAAGCGAATATATTATACATATTCATTGTTTTCGTAAGTGTATACTCAACGATTCGGGTTACCTATCAGAAATAAATAGTTATTTTCGTTATTAGGGCGTGAAGCGCTGTTTCTAACGCGAGTGTGAAGTTTGCTTCACGAGCGAAGCGAGTACGGCAATCACACTCGTTAGAACGGCGCGAAACAACCGAATAACGAATTCTATGTTTTGTCACTAAGTGTGAAATACGAGGTTGACGATTTCACGCACTGCGCAGGTTATTTCACGCACTGTGCAACTTTTCACGGATTGGTGTGTGAAAGATGATTTCACATGCGTCGAGGACGCCCATGAAACCGAGTATTTGACACTGATTGTGAGTGACAAAAATACGATAAAAATCAATTTGTTACCGGAATGGTTTTTAACGACCTCTCATTATCGTGCACTCGGTTGACGGAATGAAGTACTCTCTAAAAGCTCTTGCTAGTTGGTACGTTTTCTAAGTAAGAATTAATGAATTTTCTATTTTCAATTCGTTACGTAGTATATACTACCTTGGAAGTCTGGGAGTCGTTAAAGTTTTTTTCCTTTGAAATGGAACTCAAAGCTCCGATAGAACGACGAAGCTCTATACTTCGTTTTCGAAAGGGTCATGTACCTCATATGATTTACGATTGAACGAAAGCTGCTTTCCATAGAAATTGATCGATGTGCTTTCGCCCTAAAAATTCGCTCGTCTCCAAACGTTTTCATACACGAGACACTAAACCTTCAGTCGCGATTATCTCGCGCTACTCGCGAAGTTTTCACCCCCGCGTTGGTACTGAACTTTTTCCTCGATGGAAGTGTAATCTTAAAAAAAGAGCGTCCCACAGATTTTTATATTTTACTAAGGGAATCCGCAGTCTCGATCTTCCTCAACTCTTTTCCATCATTTTTTTGTCTACAGTTACCTCGACAATGCCAGGGCACTATCGAGGGCGTACAAGGATCGCTTCGCAAGCTCCCTGGACGTTGCGGTATGGTGGACGGAGTACGTCGCTAGAGGAAACGGAAATCCGTTCTTGAGGAGCGCTGGAGCGGAGCTGACTTGGTGGCAGTATCATCTTCTGGACGTCGTCGCCTTTCTCCTCCTTGTGGGAATCGTTACACTTTACGCGACCTACCGTTTCATGCGGTTCTTGCTGAACATGATCACGGGCGGCGCGACGCCATCGTTAATGTTGAACGCGAAAGGCGAAAGGAGGAAGAAGACAGATTAGAGGAGGAATTCGCGATTTGTCGGCGAGTCGTTTCTGGTGCTATACGGGGAGAGAAGAAATTTTATTAGCACCTTAAATCACAAGACTCCCTTTAATCGTGTTATCTAGTTTTGTCGAGTGATGAAAAATTGGCTTGCTGTTAAAAATGAATCAGTAGAATAATTAACGAAGCGTTTACGTACTAACAAGGAAGGTTACTCTACTGGCGCACTTCGATTTTGATGAAACTGAGCAGACTTAAAGTTTATCAAAAAATAAGACTCATATTTTTTCGTTTCTGCGGTAACTCGATTTTAAGGGGGGTTTCGGCCCCTAAAATCGGTCCCCTTTTAAGCTACCTCGGAAAGGGAGCGAGTTAGAATAACAGTTTACGCACAATAACACGATCATAACAAATTCAAAACAATTTTTTTTTTCAAAAAAATATCTGGCTAATTTTTCGAAACTTAATTTTCTTTTACGAAAACCTAAATGGAGCAAAGCAAATCTAATTCTGAAATCAACCATATGAAATTTATTCTTTTTCCTATTACAGTTTTCCAAATT